>CALNXI010000704.1:45462-48437 GCA_942486025.1 Porites evermanni | reverse complement strand
CGAATTAAGGCCGACCCAAATTATTTAGACCGGCTAAATTGATTCAGAAGCCGATCTTAATTCCAGTAGAGCTAACTTTAAAAGGAGAAAAATGATTATTTCGGTCAAGCTGCTTACAAATACGCTATAATAATTTACGCATTATTAGGTTCGGTACATGAAAGTTTGGCGTCTAAATCAAAGCCGTTCCAAATTCGATTCAAAGTCCAAATTCCAAGCTGGGATAGGCAGGAAGAACGGCTGAGCCGTTCCATACTGAAACAGGCGTTTCGAATTGATTCAGACGCCGAACTTTTCATTTACTTGATTCAATGTACATGTATTAGGTTCGACTCATGAAAAGTTCGCTGTCTGACCCAGGATTAGCTTGGTTTTCTGACGTTTGCACACATGGCACGTGCTAAGAACATGCTTTACCGTAGAAACTGCATCGACGATCCAATGATGCTGCCTAATCCCGGCTAAAACTTGATAGGTTTCCACAATCCGTATGGCTTTGTTCTTGACGTATGTTCTTGACGTATGGTACCCGGTACCATACGTTACCCCTTCGTCTGTCTTTAGAAGGTCTCCCCACTTCTGCTCAGGCTGTAAAGGCCACTCTTCAATCTCCTTCTAGGAGAATTCTGGACCACAGGGTCACCTTTCTAGTCTTCCTGTCACCGAGGCCTTGATCCCTCGGGAAGCGTAATCTGATGTATTGAGCTTTGATCGGAGGTGCCGCCACTTTCTTGGCTTTGTTCTTGACGTATGGTACCCGGTACCCGATTGGATAATAAAGGTTACAACTCTTCGCACTTCATTGGAAATGTTGAAGGTGGCTTACTACAGTTTTTGAATGAAAACGATCGACCTTTTTCAAATGGGAACATTTTCAGCAACTGAGGGTCTCTACTGGACTGTTAATCACTTAAAATTGATGTAAATTATCATTTTACTTCTAAAAATATTTTATTGCGTAGTTTAAGGCGAAATATAGTGACCGAGCTCCCAAAAAGGGGACTGGAAACTAAACCTTTATAGAAGAAATTAGCCGTACGACCCTATCTGAAAATTTCAGGATTTGTTTAGTACTTAGAAATACTGGTTTTGAGAGACAGACAGAAAAATCCCAAAGAAACATTTTTGCAAAAGCCAAAACTGTGAAATTTTGTCTATAGGATTTGTTTGAAAAAATGTTGACGGTTTTGTGTTAATGTTATCTACAAACTCTCAAAATTTCAATTCAGGTCGTACGGCTAGTTTTTAAGAAATTTAGCGTGGAAATTGTCATTTTTGAAACCTCCATAGACGAAAGCATTGCGCATGCGTCATCCTTCAGGGGGAACCCTACTGGCGCGATCTTGCGTGGAGCTCTGTTTTCTCGCCTTGAGACTGCCTTTGATTCGTAGCGCTGGCCACCATCTGTCAAGCTAAAAATGCGTTTTGGACTATCCTTGCACGGTCTGTTACAGCGTGGTTACCACAACCTAACATTCACCACTGAAAAGGGAATATGGTGACGTATAATAGGATTTCTTAAACCTCACTTCAGTCTGGATTTGTGGACGATAATACTGTTTCACTTGTGAAACCGAACCGTATATTGTCTTCTTTGCATGTTCGGATATTAGCTTGAAAGACAACTATTTTTTTGTGTTAAAAGTCTGCTGGAGCTTTGTGTCGCCGTGTCAATAGAGTCAACAATATTTTGCTCCGTCATTGAGGACTTAGTTCTTAGGTACTTTGGTTTGGAACATAAAAGAATATTTATTTGTTAACAAGTGAACGTGGCTACATATAGTTTCTCCGAGTATTAATGTGTGCAAACTGGATCGTGGCAAACAGCCTTCAGAGAAAGACTTATCGACAATTTTTGTAGACAAAGTCATTGCTCGTTCTCGCAGGTCAGACTCTCATCATGGGAGCTATGAATTTAGGTACTGATGTACGTCCGTTTTCGTGCGTGCTTCTGCGAGCAAGATTGATTGCTTTGTTTTGTTTATCACTACTCTGCAAGCAGTGGTTTCTCAAGGCCGGACGCTACTCTACGAAGGGAGAGAAACCACTGCGAGCCTCCGTCTGCTTCTTTGATCGAGCCGCCGTCCAGCGCTATGGACGAAGAAATTAGTTTTAAACATGTAAATCCTGTTTGAAAGCAAGTTTAGGCTCTCGTGCATTTGCTCAGCTTACAATTTCTGCCTTAACGCGAGCCTGCTGTGGATATTCAGTATTTCTTTGGATTATTTATTCCTATCTACTCAGTTTCTTTTTTAAATGTAGGCGAACCCAAATGGAGTTGAATTCCAAGGGACTATATCCAAGTTCAAGAGCAAAAAGAGGAATAAATTTCGTCGTTGTTTGTTTGCGTTATCTATAAATGTAAAATTAGGCATCTTCCCGTCGTATTCGTGCAAAAATGGCAAAGAAATGCAAAAATAAAAGCGTTGCAAGTGCAAAGTTTTTGTTTTGCTTATTAAACCTATTGTTTTGTTGAAGTTCTCCTTGCCGTCTTGTAGTTGGATATTCGTGGTCATCACGTGGACGCGCATGCTCGATGGAAAAGCAAACGGTTGCTCGTAGTGGTTTCTTTCCCATCGAAGCGTAGCGTCCGGCCTGGAGAAACCACTGCTCGCAGGGTAGTTTATCAAATACTCTGTCAGTAGTAGTGTTGACCGAAATCTGCACGGCGTAGCTCTATCTTCTTAGAAATACGACATTAGGGAAACCTTTATTTTCACTTTCATAGAATTTTTAGATTTCACGCAAAGAGTTTTTTATGATAACTTGCAAAATAGACTGAAAAACCGAACCCTTTTCAGTCTGGTTGTATTCCTTCGTCAGCTTCGGCTCGAAGCCCAATTACATTTTCAAGTTTCTCGTTTATTTCAAGCGCATATTTAAAGTTTGTGTTTTCATTGCAAAAGCGTCTGTTGTATTTTACAAATTATAGACTAGAAAAGATTAAACAGTTGCAGTTAAAAAACCAAGTATTA
>CALNXI010000704.1:27962-40462 GCA_942486025.1 Porites evermanni | reverse complement strand
CATGATGAGATATCCTGCTTTATCCACCCACTTTCTTCTCATGCTCTCATCAGAAAGCTTTCGCATCAATAGATTAAGACAAGTCATCTTCGTCGTCTAACCGACCCGTGTACTTATGACCCGTGCTAGTCGCCACACAAACTCCATCAGAGTCGCCACATCCGCTTTCCGCACTTGAATTTCTCGAGTTTCTCCAGGCTTCGGATTATTTTTCACTCTCTGCCAAATTATCACAACTCCTAATTGCTTCTTTAGCTTTGCCAGTGCACTGAGCTAAAAGGCGCGTCAGTCTTTGTGATTCATCAGCCACTTGGCTCTCCATATTGTCTCTCAAGTTCGTAACAAAGTACACATACCAAAAGGTCCCCGTAGAATTTCATTAACTCCACCTTCGGTAAGGATGGTCCTTGCTTAATTTTTTTTGCTACAACTAACCAACGATCAAACTACATGCGTGATGAGGGTTAGCTCCCTTCTCAAGAATAGTTGTTGCGGAAAGGTATGTCGTTTTAGCTGTTTTCGGAGCTATGACAGGATAAAACTCAGTTGCTGATGCATCTAAACTTACAGTTTGCGGACCACAAGACCACATAGGCATTGCTGACGATGGGTACGTCTGCATTGATGATGCAACAACAGCTGTAGGTGTCGTCTTTGGCATAAATAATAGGTGTGCTGTACTTAGTAGACTAAGATAAACTTAAAACCGCTAAAACGTGCCTCACCAGTTATTACCATTCTTACATGCGAAGCAGAAGTTGCGACTACTGACACTGGGGATGCAGAAAATGCGGTCGCTAATGACGCTAGTAAAGTTTAAGTAATCTTGTGAGCCAAATATGTTCGCTCTTTACCCTTGTTAACAGGTGTTGTTAGGGGTGGTGAGAGGGGTGTGCCGGTAGCACTGATAACATAACGTGCATAAATGTTCCCTTTGTAGGAGTATAACTAGTATCGAGCTCTCTAAAGTGCTCAATCATCCCATCTTACCCTCTATTCTCCACGCTGCGCTCTAACAATAAGTCAGTTAATTGTGCATGCTCCATCATAGTTTTGGCATTCAACAGCTCTAACTTCCGCTTAACTTCGCTTTACCTCTTCCAACTTATTCCAGCTTGCGTTCTAGTTCTTGTTCTTCTTTAAGGGGGCGCATTCCTAATTTGGCTTTTGCCTTACTAATTTCTGCTTCTATTCGACACACAACTCCTATCACTCTTGTCGGACTTTCCTTCGCTTCTTGCTCTTTTCCGCTTCTTAATGCAAAAGCTTGATACTTAAGGATATCCATATATCGTAAACGTTTATACGCGTAAGTCTACAGTATCGCAGGGGCAGCTCGGAAGAATTATCAGCAAAAAGAGATACTCATCATATGATCTTTATGAGGTACAAAATTATGTGTCAAACTTTCTTTCCAATGATTGGCTGCGACGCTTTCAAATTTAAGCCAATCAAGACTTTTTTCCCCTAAAGTTGCAATTGGAAAGGTGTTCCGAAAAAAATAGTTTCGTTTCTATGATTGCAGAACAGAAAATGCACTAAAATGCCCCAGCATAGAAAGATTATAATTATTAGACCGCATCGTAATGCTACTTTAAAGTAGTGTAGAATTTGTATCACATCCACTGAATTCAAACATGCAGAATCCCTTTTTTACAGTCAAGGAGGATGAATTATATCGTGGAAAATGTAGGCCGTCAAAAAAGACAATTGTTTACAATTAGTTGGCCTTTATTAAAATTTTGGTCTGATGGGGGTTACTTAAACAAATTATTTGAACTATGGTGCCAGGAGCAAATTAATGAAAGAAAATTAATATTCTATACGCCAACTTGTGAGCACCTGCTAACTTTAAAAGGAAAAATAGGAAAAGTTTCTAAATTTACATTCAGTGAAAATTTTTCTGCCGTTTTCTGCTCAGTATATGAGATAGTTACTTTCTTTTGGTGAAAAATTTTAAACTTAAACATTTCGAAACCTGGCGAGAAAATGTTAGTATTCATGGAAAATTACTGGAAAGAAGAAAGATAAATTGCTTTTTTTGTGACAAGAAAGGGAAAATATTGACAATAAATAATAAGAAACCCCCACATTTGTAGACGACGTCTCAGTCTAAGGGCACTGGGATTACAGAAATTATATTTTTGTTAACAGTATTCTTCTCTTAATTAACCTTGTGGCTAGAAGCGTTCTCGAGTACTAAAATGAAGATGAGCTAATATCGTTTTGGTTACGTAAGACGTTTCTAATATGACAATTTATGTCCTTTTAACACGAAAGTAGAGAGATTTTTGTTCATTAAAATTAATATCAGAAGTCATTACAAGCGTGGGTTAAGCAATAACAGCTTGGTTTTCGGCTTTTATTTTTATCATAGTAGTTTCAATAACAATACATTTGGTTTTACAAACTTACCGCAAGTTTTCATTCGTTGAACGCAACGGCCATAAAGTATGATTAGTCTAGTAACTCTACTAGACCAGGACCGGGGTGACCGTACTACACTGAATTGACTAGAATTAATCGTTTGTCAGCGTTTATCAATATCATTTATCCGACACGTTATCAAGATCTATTTGGCGTAGGAACTCATTTCTTAACATCAATGCAGGGATATTAGTCTCGTTACATTCAAATGGGGCAAAAATTCTAAATAGCCTACAAAGGCCTCCTCACTCTGCCTTAAACACATCCGCACAAACTCGTTTACCAGACTTGGTCAGTAAGATATAGATTTCCAGCATAACTTTCAGTACCATTATACGCAAACAAGAGGGCTGGTATTTAAAGCTTGAAATTTTCAGAGTAATAAAATGATAAGCAGACTCGAGAACATTAACTGGTTCGCGAAGTTAGTTAACTACAAAAAACGTCGCACAAAAACGTGCGAAAATGAAAAATTTCGATTACGATCATCAAGACACGAGAAACTGTAAAAGTATGGACTTAGGTAAAAAGCTGCAGAAAAAAACAGCTATTTTTTGCGTTTTTGAGAAGTAATAATTCTCTCTTTGAAATGGCTAAACCTTTTTTTTTTGTTCAGTCAGTTTAGGCATTGCAATCTTGTAGGGGAAATTTTCTGCGCGGAGTTTATTTATCGATCATTATCCACTTACTTACACCGTATATTATATTTGTATCGTTCTGTTACTTGACTTGGTAAGATCTAGGGTTTCCAAAATCGTCGATTTTCGCCTATGATCGGTTTCCACGGTGTGGCGTGTATGATCGTCATCATTGCTTGTTACAACACTGTCTGTATTGTGGGTGCAAAAGGCCCTGAGGCGAACTTGTGATTTTATGTTCCTATCGAAGGCACAGTAAATAACAGGATTTATAGCCTCATTTATAAAGGTGCCAAACATGGCTACCTCCTGCAAAAGTTGCCCACGATGGACATGCTCTGTGCCCGAGCTAATCCGAACGAAACTTAAGACAAACGTAGGAAGCCAGCAAACGATGAATGTTATTGCAACAAGGCCAGACGTTCGTGTTACACGCTTCTTATTTCTGTAAACAACAGAATGTCTCGCAGAATTAGAGAAGTTTTCAGCTGCCACTGTTGGGCTTATCCCCCACATCGTCAATGCCACAAGGGAATAATGCCAGCACATGATCAAGAACGGCAACAAGAGTATAAGTGACATCTCAACGGCTTGGTACATCTTATCTAGCCATGGAATTGGTATTGCTTTTGGTGTGCAGATGATTTTCGAGTCAATCTCATCGATCTGGAACATGTACAAATAAGGACTTGCAGCAAAAGCAGGGAGAAGCCATGACAAGGTTATCATTCTCTTTATCTGCCTTGCTCTTAGCTTTGGAAGATAAGGACGAGCGACACTGCGATATCGATCAAAGGAGATCAAGGCATGTGTAATAACTGCCGTGCCAGATACAGCAATTTCAATAAATTCCACAATCTTGCACAACACTGTACCAAAGATCCATTTTCCCAGAAGCTCACGGACAAACTCAAACGGCATGGTTAACAAACCGACTGCAAGATCGGAAAGCACGATGTTAAGAATAAATTGGTAAGTCGGTCGATTTCGTAGAAGATATCGTCGACATTTGATGAGAACCCAAGCCACAAGTGAATTTCCCACTATAGTGAGTACAAAAATGACGCCAACAAAAGCGGCTTTGAAGATATCTACTGATGAGTAGGACATTATGCGGATAACCTTTTCGCTCGATTAGCAGACATTAACAGTCTGTTTTGCAGCATCTGGTTGGAAAACGTATCACCAAGATTCAACCAATTAACAGGCAACAGGCAAACAATTAGGCGTAAGATCTCGTAAAGACTTCCTTAGAATAATCATTCATAACACCTAGGAAACAGGTAAATATGAGGATGAATTAAATTATGCTGCAAGATTGGCAGCTTTCCACACAATAATTAAAAGTTTGACCGGACGGTTTACACAAGCATTGTTAATTTGACAAGGATATTTGTAATTTATACCACTACGTTAAGTAAAAATTTCTTTATTATACTCTTGAAGAAAAAAGGCCTTAAAGAGAGGGCATTTAAAAGTGGGCGAGATACAGTGATGTTCAAAAGGAAAAATGGTCAGAAAGGTTTTTTTTTTCGTTTATCCTCATTAGGTCATCCAGAAATCTCCTAGGCTATGTGTCACAAACTACGACCAAAAACCTTTGACTTATCGACTTATTTTAAGACATCATCGTCATCTTACCTGAAGAATGAAAATAAGTTAGCTGGATAATTCGAAAGATAACAATTAAAAATTTTAAATGACTTTTTTTCTCTCTACCTGCTTGTGTCACAGAATTTTACTATCAGCTGAGTAAGGAAAGAGTATTTTGTGTGTGTGTGTGTGTTTTTTTAGTCTTAGGTATAACATATGGGCAAAATTTAGCAGGTTAATTAACACTTTCATTTTATTTACCAAAACTTAAAGAAAAAATTTGCCCATCGAAAGTAACCTGACCGAATAATACAGCCGTCGTCCTCCATCGATCGCTAACTCCTCGGCGTTCTTTTTAAAAGAGAAGAAGGACCACCTGATCGTATTAACGCGGAAAACTACTCAAGAAGGTTAAGCGTGGTGATACGTGTACTTGAAAGAAATATTACAAAACCAAAAGGAAAAAATTCAAAAGGGAAAGTCATAGTTAAAGGTAGGAAAAGTTGGTTTCATATCTTTAATAGCCTTCTTGGTAATCAATTTTAACCTGAGCTTATTTTATAATATATTCATTTTCATTGTTAACTTAATACGAATAACAGCGGAACAGTTCGAAATTAGGAGCAAAGCGCAACTGGATGTAAGAGTCGGTTTCAATATGAGATGCTGAGTAAAGAACGCTTCTATTACTATTCAGGCAATCTCTTTCACGCCATTAAATTAAAATATTTCGGTTCGTCTGTAAGCTTTTCTCTGTTCTTCCGACACCGTTTTCATTTCTATTCAAAACAACGAAATTTAGGGCATTTACTTTTAAAGGAGTAATAAAATTTACTTTCCTAGGGCGCCTATGCGGTACTCGACCCTAATACTTAATTGCTAGTGTTTTTGTTGTACTTAAGTGCCCACCACGTGTTGTCTTTCTAATCTTCACCGGCACCGTGCCAGCTAAAGAGAGAATTATTGGTACCAGCGAATCCATACACCACTGGGGTACAAGGGAGGGGGCGCTGTCGTCCGTCAATGTTGTGGAACCTTGTACGACCTGCGCACCACCCACTGGGTTTTTGCTAAACAATGTTAAAAGTATAAATAGCTCTCTCTATTCCACTGAGGCCTCCTCTGTGTCGTAGGAAGGCTGGGAAGGGGAAAGAGGAGAAGCGCCTCATGACATAGTTTTGAGCCAATGAATTCGACAGAAGTTGCAGAATACCACTCATTAATCACAGGAAAGCTTCGTCGACAGCACGTGATTATATAACAGAACGCGAGCAACCATCCGGGAAGGCCTGGAACTTGGCATCGTTACATCTCCCTTGTTTTGAAAACAAAAAGATAACAATAACAACAACAACAACAAAAATACAGAAAAGAAAACCGGAAACCTGAAAACAGTCTCGTTATAGTAACTGAAATAACATTCAAAATGGTTCCGGTTTGCTCTTTCTTATTGCACTGCTCCATCATCTGAAATCAGTTGATATTTCTCAGGAGCCTTGTGAAGATGGAAGGATTTGCGATAGACTATTCCATCTTCTGTGCATACCTTGGCCAGAATCATACCGCCACCTGATCCTCCACGTGAGCCTTAAAAGGCAATTAGACTGACCTGGGAAATGTAGGAATCGTACCAAATCCCCTCTTTTGTGGGTATCCCCTTTTTGTCGGCCTATTCGCCACGACTCGTTCCGCCTCATAAAAACCATGGATTAAAATTTAGGTATTCTTTTCTACTTAATATTTACATCATACAAATATGTCTGCACTGCTTTAAAGTTGTGCAGCACATTGTTACAGACACGCTGCTTTCCGGACCGAGCCGCAACCGCCGCCATCGAAAGCGTCCTTGTGAAGCGTAATGCGATACACCACTGATGATTATTCACGGTCTAAAAATATCCACGATTTCTGGCAATGCGCTTCTACATTGGACTGTGGATGTGTTGGCGACGCTTTGATGTGTTCAAAGTGGAACTGTTTTGCAAAGCTCTGAAATTCCCTACGGTCAAACTGGGGCCCAAAATATCCGCATTTTTTCTATTCGGCAGTCCGCATCTTGCAAACGGAGGCTTCAGCTTAGCAATGATCTCTTTGGAGAGCCTTCTGCCCTGGTAGGCCTTCAAATGCCACATCAATTCGCCTATGAAATTCTTCTGGAGTTGGAGACAATCCATCTGGCATTCACGGCCAGCGATATCTTCCCCAAAGTGTTCCAAAAGTGGATGCAAGACTATTTGGCTCATCTAAGGAGATGCCAGAACCCATTTTCTGCTGAGGCTACAAAACTGAGCTGTTTTTCAAATTCAATCACTGCTACAAACTATTCATCTTCAGATTCACTCCAAAGATAAGACATTTTTCTTTGATTATTGGCATGCCAGCAAACAGCAAAATGGTTAGGCTTTCGACCGTTCTTGTATTAGCTTCCCCACGCAGGACAGGGCGTGTTGTCTTGCACACAACTTCCTGACGATGCTAAGTTGACCTGATGACTTATCATTTCTCCTTTTACAAATAGTGCGTCAGATATCTTCCTGATTTATAGCTTTGAGCTGTCATGCTGAAGTCATAATGTCTGCATTGACTTAAAGTGAGTTAACTTTTCTAGAGGAGAGCAAACTGAATTATCTCTAATTTCAACCGCCATTCTATGACGGGTAAGTGGGTCTACAGTAACCCATAATTACAAGTCTTGGCTAGTATTCTCAGTGCTGTGACATAGGCATTAACTGATTCATTTGTCTCCTGGTCCCTAAGGTTGAAAACATACCTATAGTAAGTCCCATTGCATTCCCCATTCAGCTAGTACATCTCTCCATCTACGGATCCCTTTTTTTTTGTCTTGAGTGTCGAATCACCATTAATTGCATCGATAACATCCAACGCATCCGGGCCTAACCAGGTGAGTGAGGTCTCAGTTCTTCGTTCCTGTTTCCCCTTCGGATTTTCTGAGTCTCTGAGTTGGGCTGGGATCTCATAGCTCGACCACGCTCTACTGAAGAACTGTGACTTCAACTCGAGATTTCCTCTGCTTACGTCTACTTTTTGGAAGCGGTATATTTACAGGCACAGTGATCACAGCGGGTTTGATCACTCGGCCGATTTTGAGCAGGAGTAGGGCTTTCTCCTCCACTCGGATCTGGCATATTCCGTTCACTACGGGGACAACACGAGGCGATATAGAGCAAGATCAAAAAAATGACTTCACAAAATCCACCAAATCCTTTAGTGGCACGACTACAAGCGGAAAATTTAAGTACACTTTCTCCTGAACTTTAACTAGAGTGGTCGCCGAGGACCAGGCTAGAACTAACAACATCGTTGCACGAGTCGGGAATGATGGGAAATATCCCTCTTGCCGTCGTTCCCCGCGCGCTTTTTTTTTTAATGATCCAACTTCAGTAGATCATGATTGCCAACAACGAGTTTTAAATTTTGATATGTTTAGGTGACCTTCACCTTGGACGTCATTTAAAATAACCGCCATCAAAAATAGTTTTTTCATCCAAGGTCATGTTACAGGTTAATTTTGCTACTTCTACCTATTCACACGTTTTGCACCAAAAAATGCGTATGCGTATTGCTTATTCCTGTTTAGGAAAAGAGTCGTAGCCTCAAGCTCTCTACTATTGCTCTGTAACGTTTCAAAATGGACTGAAACAAACAGAATAACAAACAATTGTTTTTTTTTTACTGCACAAGAATAATTTAACTTCAAATATTTTTGTGGCTGGAAAAAAAAATCGTGTTAAGGTTTCAGTGTTGAAGAAACTTCGTTTAAGGAAAATGAAAACAATAACAATTAATAGCTATAATTTGCATTCGCCTTCTCGACAACCGCTATTGGTAAATAGTAAAAATTTTCTACTAGACCAATTTACCACTTGCACATCTCCTATAATGCACCTTAATTGCACCCCCCCCCCCCCTAATTTTGCATAACCTTTGTTTTTTTAGTTCCCCTGGGTATTACAGCCTTCCCAAGAGAAATTGAAAACAATGCTTATGCAAAATTTTGAGGGGCAAATAAGGTGCATTATGGATAATGTGAAAGTGGCGAATTGGAGAAGAAACTGCAAATGTAAATACGATTAATCCTGTTCATAAATTTACAATTTTGAGTTAGTCTTTTCACTCTAGTCGTTCGGAGTCATTGAAGACGGAACGAAAAAGAAAAGAAACCTCTCGTTGCCGATAGAAAGGATAATATTTCCAGCGATATACAAAACTGACCCCGAAGTCAAATTTCGCTTGCGATTGGCAGCCGGGTGACCTTGAAAAGACGTACTTAGACGGACCCTAAACTCGATCGTTATTTAATTAGTGCTACCTAGCCAACATAGCCTGAAGAAATACGTGAAAAAAAAATAATAATGTTCTAGTATTCTGTTTGTAACTGTATTTTTGAGAGTCTGGATGATCCTAACTCGCTCCTTATCTATAAGGCTGCAATTTATTATTCTTTACTTGTGTAAATGTATTTATTTGTCTTTTTTTTTTTTTTTCAATCCGTGTCAGAGTAAAAAATTAAAGCCTAAAACTGTATATACGATGTGAAAAAAAATATATCAAGGTATATATAACATATATCTTAATGATTACCCCTGAAGTGAGTAGTTATTATAATAACTCTTTTTAGCTAAAGGAAAGTTAATGGTGATACGGCTTTGTTTAAAAACTTAAGATAAGCTTTTGTTTCATTTTCATTTGGAGAAAAACATATTTGGCTTCTCGAAAACAGGAAGAACAAATGCGGAATACATCGATTATTCCTCCATTTTTTATATTACTTTAATTCTTTGAGAATATCGTTGAAAAAAATTTTAGTAGAAATTAAACTGTAGTAGGCAAATCACCGTATTGGAAAGGATGTCCGTAAGCATTACCCTTTTTAACTGGATTACGGGAATATAAATCTTTAAAAATTTATGACAACTTCATTTTTTCGCATTTGTCTTCTCTAGCATATTCAAATCACTGTTTCAATAGATCAGAAGGATATATGAAAAATATATACGACAGCTTCATTTGTTTGCAATTGTTCGCTAAAGTATATATCATTCATATCACCGATCATTTAAGTGGAAACTTACCATTAAGAATTACGAGAAGCGTCCCTATTGGTTAATTGTGTTTTAAATACTGAAAGAAGACTGAAATCAATTAACGTGCTTACATGTAATTCTTTTTCTTCTCGATATTTCCACTTTGCCTTTGGGCAGTTGTTGTTCATGATTTCTTTTCTCACCGGAAGAGAAATCATCATTTAGCGGCAATTACTGCAGCTGTTTAGTTACCGCTCTAATGCGTTAAGATGTATAACATACGATTCTTGTGAGACTGGAACAGTTTTGTTTACCAAGACCACGAAAGTTGACGAATTTAAATAATTCTAAGATCTATGGCTTCTCCTACTTCAAACTTCAGAGCTGCTCTTTTTGGAATCATTACGCTCGTGGCGATCGTTGGAAATACACTTGTAGCTTATGTGTTGATTAAGCGCCGTAAAATTCTTCTCAAAAACCGTGCGACGTATCAATTTATTCTCAACTTAACTATTTCGGATCTCGTCATTGTGGTGTTTTTTTGCCCGTTTGAATTTACGCAAGAACTATGGGGCTTATGGAAATTTGGTACCATTATGTGCAAGGTTGTTGAGTACCTTCAAATTTCCGCCTCCGGCACGGCAGTTATTACTCATGCATTGATTGCGATAGAACGATACCGGTCGTTGGCACATCCTCATCTCCCAAGACTCAAAGAAAAGCTTGTTAGACAAATGATAGCCCTGTCCTGGATTATCCCGGCTATCGTGTCTACTCCATTTCTTTACATGTTTCAAGTAAAGACAAGTGTCGGTCATCAGAAAGCCTTCCAAGGAACGTGCACGCCGTTTGCCATTCCAGTGCCGTGGCTAGACAAATGTTATGAAGCATGTGAGTTTCTTGTGATATTTTTCTCTCCTTGCTGTGTCATATGCTGGTGTTACTACCATGTAATCACTTTGACAATTATTAGTCCAGGTGAAGTGCAGATACCGACGGCCGGACGAGCTCTTCAACAGAGCAAAAAGCGTGTCACAAAAACGGCGTGCTTAATAGTGGTCGCTTTTCTAATATGCTGGTCGCCAACATTTGTTTTGAGCATTTGGCGAATTGCTTCTGGGACGGAAAGTATTTATCAAGGACATTTACTCTATGAGATTGCCTTGTTTGGAGGACTTATCAATGAGGCCACAAACCCTGTAATATACACCACATTTGACAGGAACATGACCGTTGGTCAGAGTATCGGCTGTTGCCGGCAACGCATTTGTCATAGCTGTCTGAACGAAGGAACCCCATCCAACCATCAAAGCACAGAACAGAATCGTCTTAGCTGTAGAACGTCTATTAGGCAACTGGATTTTGTAAACTGACATTTCATATTAGGCTTTTTTGAGTGAAGTTTATTCTACATTTCCAACCTCTCCCTCAACCCTTACAGAGCAGTTGTTTCAAACTCTGCAGTTCGAAAAGGCACTTACAGAATCCTATCTCCTGGAGATATTCAGCAAACAGCCGATGGGTAGTTAATTAATCTTGTGAATGTGACTTAAGGTAATGGACTTTTTTGAATAACGCAATCAACACTCTTTTTACAGAATTAAAGAGCGAATATATTTTAACTTTATTGATTTTTTCGAAGAAAAAAGACCTGAGCAAAGGACTTCGCTTTGGTAACCTCTGATAAATCTATGACCATACAGCCATCGACTACTTTTTAAGTTTCAAAAGCGTTTATTTAAAAAGCATATCTAGTAATATTACTTTTTTTAAAATTTCTACTTGTAAATGGGCTCCCTTATAATTATGATATAACGATCTACACGAATAATTATTCAGTGTGAAGCATTTTCCCATTACTTGTCGTTAACTAGCCGGCGCAGATGGCAGGATAAGCAGGCCAAACGGATGAGTAACTTTTATTAATAGTTCTCTGGCGGCGGAGATGCAAGAAAATATTGCCATAAGGTAACCTGGGCATAATCTGGCAAGCTACGTCGGTTCGTTAACGTTTTGCCGCGATCTACAACTAATGAAATGAAGGATGGTTTCAGTCATTAGGAAGGAAATGAAAGATTCATAATCCTTTTTTCGTTCACTGCACTCGCTTATCACAGTTTTTCTTACAGGCTTTAAAATGATGATAAGACTCGAACTGTAAACTCCAGACAGTATAATAGTAGGGAATCTGTTCATGTTGTCCTTGAGCAGCATAATTATGATGATGCCGTTGATCGGTGAAAGCTTGGATTTTAGATTTTACTTTTTTAAACAGCAGTTTAAGGACTCACTAGAACAGTTTTATAATTATAATAGTAGGTTTCACTACTGATGTTGATTTTTCTTCTCTATTTTGACACGGTACCTGACAAATCTCAGCATTTTATTGTTTTGTTTTAACCGTAGGTACAGGCGAGGTGGTGGGGGGGGGGGTGGGGGAGGTGATGGCTGTGACGTCACCAAACACGGTCGCCATCTTTAGAAATCAGATAAAAACAGTGATAATTGATAATTTTTTGCGCTTAACATGTAAGATAACACACCCATATAAATTATTACTTTGCATCATTTTATCCACAAGTTTTACTTTTATTGTGAAAAAAGTTGAAAAAACATGCATTTTCACTCAAACGTGGCCTGACCACCTGCTACTTATGACGTCATCTCGTCATCTCGTAACCATAGTAACTGATCATCACTAAACTTGTCTCAAAATGTGCGCGATGTGCTGATGTTTTATCGTGTAGGAGAAAAAAAACATAAAAACCTTACGGGGGAGGGGGACAGCCACCCCCCC
>CALNXI010000704.1:5957-27829 GCA_942486025.1 Porites evermanni | reverse complement strand
GGGGGGGAGGGGGGGGGGGGGGGGGGGGGGGGGGGGGGGTGGGGGAGGTGATGGCTGTGACGTCACCAAACACGGTCGCCATCTTTAGAAATCAGATAAAAACAGTGATAATTGATAATTTTTTGCGCTTAACATGTAAGATAACACACCCATATAAATTATTACTTTGCATCATTTTATCCACAAGTTTTACTTTTATTGTGAAAAAAGTTGAAAAAACATGCATTTTCACTCAAACGTGGCCTGACCACCTGCTACTTATGACGTCATCTCGTCATCTCGTAACCATAGTAACTGATCATCACTAAACTTGTCTCAAAATGTGCGCGATGTGCTGATGTTTTATCGTGTAGGAGAAAAAAAACATAAAAACCTTACGGGGGAGGGGGACAGCCACCCCCCCTCCCCCCGCCTTGTTGTACGTCCGAGAGTTAAGTTAACCGCTAATCATCCTAGTGTTTTCATATTTTTGGAATGAAGAAACATCATCTCCTTTTTCGTTGTTTTCTTCTATTGACTCATTCAAAAGTTCAATTTAAATGCAGAGCTGTGAGGCAGGTTACCCTTCTTCACGGAGCTGTTATTTTTAACCCTATTCAGACCGTAAGGGCTTTTAAACCCCAACCCTTACTCCTCCTACTACTTCTCCTTCACACTAACAAGCTAAAAAACTTCAAAACCGTTCAAGCTATGACTGCCAAACTTTGCCAATTTTCCTACAATTCATCTTCGAACTTTTAAAAGTCGCTGTGACGTGTGTGTGTCTCAAAAATTGATGTCACTATAGCAGCTGAGTTTTGACAGCCATATTTTTTGTAAATTAATTTTTCTATTAAAATAGTTTTATTTCTATTTTTTATTATTATATTTTGTTTGACTTAAGTGAACACTGTTTATTAAATTTATTTTAACTTTTAATGTAACCGAGGCCTTTTAGTGACTAATATGAGAAAAAAGGGAATTTAAAAATACCAAATGGCACATGCTGAGTTCATTTTCTTTAGAATTTCATAAACGCAGATTTTTTGATTCCTAAGCATCAATATCCTTTTATACTTAGATCAAATCTTCTATTATGATAACTACCTCGATTTCTATGGGTCTTAAGATAAAACGAATACATTTAATTGGTTCAAAATGGCGGATCCAGGATGGCAAAATGGTTTCATTTCCTTCTTAAATACATGATTTTAGGCACTACAGGTATTATGTTAGCAAACTTTCCGATATTGTCAGACACCTTACTATCTATAAATTTTTCGTTCGAGGTGAATTTTAGTCAAATTTGTATTCTGCCAATAAATTAAACAATAGTGACGACATAATGACGTCAAATTACCTTATTTTGTCAATCAAGTTAATGCCGAGATGTTGCAAATGATGAATACACTATTCTAAGTAACTTTGCTCAACGTAGATGTATCATGGGCGGTCGTAGGCAACAAAAAAGACTTTTTTAACAGGGTTAATTGCAGTCTAGCTCTAAATTTCTATAACTGGCCCTAACTGCTTCTGTTATATGATATGTAAGTGTATCTTCTTCGTAGATGTCATACTGCTTGGTTTCGATTTAACTGGTGACTTTTAAATGCTTGGTAATTTCCCTTTTGAAGCTGAAAAAAATAATAAATAAATAAGCGTTCAGGTTTAAAGTAATGACCAAATTAAAATGGCATTTTTCCCAATCACATGCTAAACACAAGCTGGTAGATTGAATCACAGGTAGCCCAAGCTCGAAATATGAGCCTCGGCGAACATCGGCATTGTTGTGTAACATTCGAAATATAAGGATTTGTATATGAAGAATACCTATCGTTTCCGTAACCTACGAAAATGAAAGGATTTCAATAAAAACAGCTTACCGTACTGAAAATGTGTGTTATATCTCTCCTGTGTGGTCCACGGGCCAGGTCAAGTTACTCACACTCGGGGTGGGAGACAGTCTCTTGCTCCCGTTGACATCAATACCCAATAAAGACAACGACGGGAGCAAGAGACTGTCTCCCACCCCGAGTGTGAGTAATTTGAGTCTCAGGCCGTGTCGCTATCTTTCAACGGTAACGCGGAACTCAAGCCAAGGTTCAGTGGATGGCTTCAGTCGGGAAAGGTTGCAGAGATTTGCGACCTTTGATTCGCTCTCGGTGGAAAGGCGTCTTGAAGCAAGATAAGGAATGGAAAGGAGAACTATTGTGTGTTACCTAGGCGGAATTTGGAGGCGATTGGAGCAGTTGGAGCGAATTTACGACCGTTTTCCTTCGGTGGATCAGTCGGGCCACTTCGCTGGAGTGCCCAACCTTAGTAAACCTTTATATAGAGAGAAAACCGTTTACATAAAAACCCATAAAACGGCCATAAATCGGCCCGTGGACCACACAGGAGAGACGTACCACACATTTTAAGTAAGGTAAGCTGTTTTTTATTGAAATCCTTTTATTTTCGTAGGTTACAGAACCGATAGGTTTTTTTTTTCCATACAAATCCTTATATTTCGAATGTTACGCAACAATGCCGATGTTCGCCGATGCTTATATTTCGAGCTTGGGCTACCTACATGTATGGTAGAATGCTTATTATTCCAACCACAAAATAATACTCGCGTAAGGAAAATGATATATTAACCCTCGGACGTACCCTTAACCCTTCTAAGGTGTTTCTAATTTTTTTCCTAGACGATAAAACACTGGCACCTGAAGTTTTCTGTACCTGCTCTTTTATCTTCACTAGCCTGCGAAATGCCGTCGTATCTCGTAACCAGAGTAACTGACCATCACTAAACTTTTCTCAAAATGTGCGCGAAGGATTAGCATGTGAAAACAACTGTTTCTCCTCGCTCTTCGCTGCTGGGGACGTTTCGCGCGGAGGAACGTCTGCGACTCAGCGGCAGAAATTCCATACAGTTGACGCAAGTCAGTGTTTACATAATGAATCCGGTAGTCATGGGGTTCCAAATAAGATTTGTTCAATTTTGCGTGTCTTTTGGTAGATTTTGGTAAAGTGTTGTGTTCATCTGTCAACGAGCTCAAGCAAGACTCAAATATTGACTATTTTGTAAGAGATTCTTCGCGTTTACATTAGACCTTTGTGGCCTTTTGTGTTTTGTCTGACATTCGTAAATAATAACTAAAACAATGTAACTACTCCGTTGACCACTCAGCACTTCTGACCGGATTCTAGCCTGCGTAGCAAGCGTTTCCAATCGAGTTATTGCGCGAAAGTTAGAGCGGAAGCTTTTTTTGCTCTTGTCCCAGCTTTCTAGACGAACCTCGCGAGGAAACGCTTGCTACGCAGGCTAACCGGATTCCAGACAGATTCTACGGCATCAGTATGGAATTTCTGTCGCTGAGTCGCGGACGTTCCTCCGCGCGAAACGTCCCCAGCGGTGAAGAGCGAGGAGAAACAGTTGTTTTCACATGCTAATCCTTCGCGCACATTTTGAGAAAAGTTTAGTGATGGTCAGTTACTCTGGTTACGAGATACGACGTCATAGGTAGTAGGTGGTCAAGCAATTTTGAGTGAAAATGCACGTTTCTTCAACTTTTTTTAGCAATAAAAGTAAAAACTGTGGATGAAATGATGCAAAATAATTATTATTTATGTGCTATCGTACGTGTTAAGCGCAAAAAAGTTATTAATTCTCCCTGTTTTTACCTGTTTTTAAATACTTGAGAAAATCCAAGATGGCGGCCAAGATGGGGACCAGGTTTGGTGACGTCACAGACCTCCAGCAGCGCCAACCCCCATACAATATACCTCATCTTGTAGAGAAGATCAAAGGCTTTCCACTGAAGGCAAAATCGTTTCGAAATATTGCAACTTATCAAAAACCCAAGGGGGGATCCATCAATCCTCTCTCCCCACCTTGTACCACGGTGGGGGTATGCCTTTGCGCGTACGTCCGTGGGTTAAATTGATTTAAATCATCTTTTCTGGCCAATAGGCGAACTAATCACAGTTTTTACCTCTTCTAACAGACTTTTAAGCCGTTTAACCTCTTCTTGAAGTTCAATGTTGGGAAGGCCCTCTAGGTGGACACCAAGCTCCTCATTCCCGCGTATCATGTCATTGGTTGGGAATCTGCCACATACTTCTTCGCTGTTTCTTTTCTTCAACGTTCTCATCTGCGAAAAAAATAAAAACAACAGAATTTTAAATAAAATAAAACGATAAAAGATTAACAGCCTCTAATATTAATTCAGAATGTTTACGCTATTGAGAAAATTTTACACGAATGACAAGGGCATCACTAACAGGCATCCATGGAAGGCATCAAAATGAACATTTATAGCACTCCTGTAAGGCTGAACTTATACTTATTTTCTTGTGTATTTGTTTTCTTTGCTTGAAATTTTGAAAAAAATGAATTTTAGCTGCATTTTCTTGAGTACAAATAACTGGCTCTCAAGTACATGTAACTGGCACTCTAGTTTAAAGCGCACCTTTGGAACGAAAACAAGGCACAAGGTCAAAGTTGTGCAAAATACAATGCAGCTGGTTATGACGTAGAAGCAAAATTCATACTGATGACTTCTATGGCCAAATAGGGCAACTGGAACGCCTATCGCACAGACAATGAAGACATTGTACACAGCCATACCTGTTAAAAAAATAATACGTATTTTAAGCACTGTGGAAATCAAATGTGGGCTTCAAGTAGTCGATTATCATACGAATTGCCGAGGTAACATGCGCATGATGGATACCTTTAACAATTAAGTTTTGTGAATTCAAACTATAATAGAGAGAAGTAATGACGT
Organism: Porites evermanni; assembly: GCA_942486025.1. Classification (NCBI taxonomy): domain Eukaryota; kingdom Metazoa; phylum Cnidaria; class Anthozoa; order Scleractinia; family Poritidae; genus Porites; species Porites evermanni. The sequence goes on along the minus strand of CALNXI010000704.1, from coordinate 23,075 downwards.
CACAAGAACTAAATTTGTGAAATAAGGGGATAGACTGGCATATCCAGAAAGAACAAGGAAAATGTTTACGAACTAAAAATCAATCTTTTAGTGGAAATTTGCAGGGAAATATATGCATTGTTATGCTTCAATGACTCCATAGAAATCCTTGTGAAATAATTGGTCCTGGATTGTTTAAGTTTCGATCCGAGTCTATTAAAGTTTCGAATGGAGTTATCAGAGCAAAAAGATGCTTATATTTCCCCACTAATTTCCACTCAAACTTAATTTTTGGCATGGGTTTCTTTTTTTTAAATCTTTTTCTCACGGCGTACCCATGAATGAATACCTATCACTATAACTTGTACTTGCCAATGTAGTGAGAATCATTGAGAGTGACTATTTTGACTTTGCGAGTTTCCCAAGCAAGAAATAGGCCAAATATGAGAAGAATGCCCTTAAAACCATACACCACCAAAAGCCAAACGAACGGTTTGTTTGTCGTGCAATGAGAAACAACAGGTCTGTAAATTACATCCGCATGGAGTTCCTCTGCCTACAAAGTGAATGAATTGCTTTTAAATAGTAAATTTATGTCGTTAGTAAGTTTGATTAGAAGTCTTGCTCTATATGTCGCCCTTTATTCCCCACGTAGAAAATTAGCTTTCTGAGCTTCAGCAACCGACATTTACGTCAACTGGAACATATTCCTTGATTTCGTAGTTTAATTTTATAACTATTACATAAAATCATGTACTGTCTGTTTGTTTTTTCCACTGTATCTCTTTTTTCAACGCGCCTCTCCTATTTGGAGAGCAACGTCATTTGATTGTTATTGTTCGCTGTTTTCTAACAAAGCGAGGTCTCTAGTCGTGCTTTTCAAGATGTACCATTAACCTAGGTTTTGATCTTAGTGCAGCGTGACTTCATTGTTTGGCTTTGCATTTTTTCTCTGTTGCCTTGTTTGTTTGTTTTTCCAAAATTTAGTGACATCCAGTTTATTATATGCAACACAATTCACCCACAGTTCGATTTATGTTCAACTTTATATACAGATAAAAATTAACATTGTCATATATAAACAAAAGTACCTTGTCTATAAGAAACATCTCGTCTTTCCGTAAGGGATCCATTATTGTCCAGACGCTTATAAGTACGATATCGACAAACAGAAAGACGAAGATCATACCAAACAAATGGATGTCTTTTATCACCTGTATGAAAAATTATATATTGCGGTGAAATTAATCTGAATTAACCAAAAGACCTCGTTGGTTCTCCTTGCAGGTTTAAGAAGGTACGGATTGAAGATTAACAACGACGAAAAAGCAGACAAAGTAACGCGAAATGACAGCATCAAAAACTCAACCTTTTACTATATATGTGTCACCGGTTGTATTCTCCGCCCCGCAAAAATATTAATACCTTGGGAGGGGGAGGGGAAGGGAAAGGCGGGGGCTCCTATATAAAAGTGACGGGGATGCTCGTCGGAAAATTGAAATTTAACCCCTAAGGGAGACCAATGTGGGTGTGGCTCAAGCTTAAACTGACCCCTAAGGAAGATTTTTGTGTGGTCTGGGCATTTTTGTAAATTTCTTTATGCACAGTACTATGCGATACCTGAATGGGCAAAAATAGTAACTTGCCATCTCAAACACTTTAAATGAGAGCAAAATCTGCTATTTACACCCCAAAGCGAGACGAAGAGCATCTCCGTCACTTTTACATGGGAGTTCCTAAAGTAAGTGCCTATAATAACAGTCCTAAAGGAAACTTTCTTAAACTATATAAAGCTTTTAAAATGAACAGGGGCAAATATTTACCCGTCTTCGAACTTTGATTTTCCTTGTAATTCTGTGAACACGCCATGTCTTTGAGAACAAGGACCCAAATGCGACTGTAAAACCTATATCCAAGGTTATGACTCTTGCCTGAAAAGATAAAATTTGTTCTTGTTTTTTGTTTTTTTTCAAAAGTTTGCAGGTTAACTGAAAATAAGTACCCCGCCAAGTTGATGTTCCAGACCAGTCCTTCCTCTTATGTAAAAAGAAAACTTTGTGTTAATAAGTTTGCTTAGCTGCTGATTTATTGAGTGAAAAATGTTCTATTACTTTTACGGCATGACGTCACGACAGCCATGAAACAAACAATGAAATGGTGAGCATGTTGGTGCACCCAGAAAATCCTGTAGGGTTTGAACTCTCCTCTCTGTAAGAACCTTATTTTGTTCCAAGAAATTTCCATAGCGCTGAAGACCACCGGTGAGAAAACAGTCTCTTTGCTATCGATGAAGTATGTTAATGAACAGATGATTGTTTGTCCGTTAGCCCGCTTACTTTTATTTTCATTTATTTTTAATTTCATGTTGTAAACTTCAACCTCTAGGGCATATCAAGCGTTTAGCAAAGAGCGAAAGATACACAATCTTGTTATACTGGTGATGGTTCAAGATATGACCTCAGCCTGCGTTTTTTCATATCTTTTTGGTTAACTTCAGATGAGGCTTATTCTGTCCCTTAACGTTGCTACTCGTAATAAGAAGAAACCGTACATCGATCGATCCATGCTTATTCCCTAAAAAAAACAAACATTGATTTCACTGACTGTTTAGTTGACTTAGTTGTGTTGCAATGTATATCGTTTAATCGATAAGAAGTTATAGTCGTTAGCAAGATACCTTGCAAATGAGATTGGTAAGTTTGTCGCCATCAACAGCAAAGAGAATGGCCGAACAATATGCCAGAAAACAACCCACAATGATTGCGTTATTGATGTTAGGACTTGACATTTTAATGCACCTGAAATAAAAGTGTAAAATGAAATGGGAACGAGAACAACGGAAGGCTTGAGAATACGATGCTGGTATAAAACTTTCATGTGCTCTCGCTTCGTTAGAGTGATAGTGTGCAGACTCGGTGATGTAATGTCTAACAAGGAAATCAAATACAGATTACTACTCCTTTCTAAGACCGACTCCTGCAGGAGAGGCATTGAATCAGTCTGTCTTAGACAGGTGTGTGTGAAATCCGGAAACCGGGTTTTAGAATGCAGACTTCAGCTTTAGCAACTCGGAATCCCGCCAAAGATCAAAATCTTATTTTTGCAGTACATCGAATCCGCAGACTGACTGCAAATACTATTTTCACTAACTTAAAAATCGATGACCATCAACTGAAATTCACCACAAGCATAGAAAAAGGAAAACAAACAAACAAAAAACAGCAAGCAATTAGGATGCCGTTGGTACTGTCCTACATGTTCTTGTTAAAACTTCTCGTGGCTCAAATATGGAAGTTCTTTACTTGGTCACCAGTTAGTAGATCTTCTGCATTTTAAGCTTCACAGGTAATTGAAGTAAAATGTTTTTAGTTAATTTTAGCTATTTCCTTTGTTGCCTCACCTTTTTGTTCTGTTCACAATATTAAAATGTAAAAACCCGAAACAAAGGATAATTCCCAAGCTGGCTAAGACGCATATCACGATAAAATTTCCCCGTGACAGCTGGATTAATTTAGCCTTGTATATGATATGATCCCTTGGTGACCTGCCATCTGTGTACAGCGGAGAAAAAAAGTAAGAAGAATTAAACTTAAGCCGAAAGTTCAAAAACATATATCAAATAATTCCCCCCGTCACCCAGAAAAGCAATTGGGAAATTCTTAAAGAAGGCTTTTTCTTATGCTATTAAAATTTGTTTTCACTTTGTTTATTGTTATTTTTTTATCTGATAAAAAGATGTTGTTTTTTTAGATTTTTTGCATTTTATTATGTTAATTTGTAATCTCAATGAACATGGCTTTCTTAGTGCGATCATGAGGACAAAACAGACAGAAGTATAGAAATTAAACTTCATGGCTATTGTACTATTCAGCTGAGACAATCCCTCCTTTTCCCTTACTCCTTACGAAGGGATGGTGGATGCATGAATTGATTTAGTCTGAAAAAAAATTGTTTTAAAATGTTTTAAATATCAGAAAGATCTTTCGAATTTTCCGTTGTTTTGGGTATTTACCTCTCCATTTGAACTTCATGTTACCGTAGTAAGTAAGATTGTCTGCGTTTAAAGTATCAAAAAGGGCGATGACTTCAAGATCCTTTCCTACACACAAATGTGAAAAGCATAATCCATTATACAATGAAGTGAATATTACGTGCGTTGTGATGAGTCGTTGACCCATTTGCCTGCGGCTCGTGGCTCGTGTGCCATTTTCCTATCCTTACCACGTTTTGACTAGACTACGAGTAGTCCCCCATTTTTCCTCAGGGATAGTAGGGCGAGCGAAACGCGAGCGCGCGTGAAAATCACCCCACGCGAGAAAAGGCGACACGCGGCGGGGAGAGAGAAAAATGCGCCGCGTGTCGCCTTTTCTCGCGTGGGGTGATTTTCACGCGCGCTTGCGTTTCGCTCGCCCTACTATCCCTGAGGAAAAATGGGGGACTACTCGTAGTCTACGTTTTGACGTCATCAACAACCTACTACTGAACTAACGCACGGCAACATATAAGAATCTATTCGAAATTAATTATCATTTCCTTAGCCTCTTTATACCTGGTTGACGTATGCAGTATACTTGAGCATCAACATTGTTTCAATTTGTTGTATTTGTAGGAAAAGGAAGGAAAACAATGTCAGGCCGAAGCTTACCTCGTATTTGAAAGACTTCAAACATTCCAGTTCGGTCTCCATTGTTTTGAAGTTGAACTTCGCCCTGTAAAAACATTACACCTCAAATTCAAAAGAAAGAAGTCAGAAATTTACACATCATACTTTTAGAGTATCACAAGCTAGTAATTCGTAAGTAGTATACTAGGTCCCAGGTCATGTAAATTTCTCAACAAACTCTTCGACTTTCTTTACTAATTAAGTATTCTTGCGCATTTGAGTTGTCAATAGATCTCTAAGGCAACCGGACCACTTGCTCTATTTAGGAACGTTCATTAAACTCATCTGCGAAAGGTGAGATAGCTATTTAGAAAAACCTTATTTCAGTTAAAAAATGCTAACCGTTACGCCTTTAAAGTTCGTTTTCAGCAGGCTATTCTTGATCATGTCTGGTGACGAATAATCTGTTTTTATGTCCAGTAGTTGAACATTTGACGATTCACCGTTCGACCTATTCATTGCAAGTGCCACCAGCCACGCAGCATCAAAGCCAAAAGGTCCATAGTGGGAAACTGGAGTGTTCTTACGTTTTGAAAATGCTTCATAGTTATCTGAAAACTGTCGTGGAGTCTGTTGAATAAAAAAAGATATAATGATAATGATTTGAGGTATACAATAAACATCACGCTCTATTACTGACTTTTTGGATCGACTGTTTACAATTAAAGAAATTTAATTTCAACCAGACAGAACGGTGAACTGCCTAGTTTACCTATAGCTGCGACAAAAATGATAACCTCATTAGAAAAGCGTAAAGTTCACTTTAAGGTGTTGATCGCAGCAACAATCCAGCTTTAAAATCGTCATTTTTAGCATCCGGGACATACCTGGTTATATACAGTGTAAAGGGGTAAGGCATTTCAAATCCCAAACATGAAATAGTTAAAACTACCTATATTATCTTGAGCTTTGAAACATTCTCGTTAAGCCTGCAGGGTTCCTTCGCGAGTTAATAGACCTTATTCACGATGCATTCGCTTAAAGACTGAAGGGATGAAAGCGAAGTCACGTGACTTCTCAGGGAAAACAAGTGGCAAAATCTGCTGATACAATAAATCGTATTCTAGTGTATAATAATTGGTAGTAGTAGTAGTAGTAGTAGTAGTAGTAGTAGTAGTAGTAGTAGTAGTAGTAGTAGTAGTAGTAGTAGTAGTAGTAGTAGTAGTAGTAGTAGTAGTAGTAGTAGTAGTAGTAGTAGTAGTAGTGGTGGTGGTGGTGGTGGTGGTGGTAGTAGTAGTAGTAGTGGTAGTGGAGTGGTAGCGGTAGCGGTAGTGGTAGTGGTAGTGGTAGTGGTGGTAGTGGTAGTGGAGTCAACACACAATCTGTACACTGGTGTCTCAAATGTCTTATATTATATCTATGCTGTGCTTGACCGAATTTTTTCTCAAAGCTTGTTCTAGAGCAGCGAGCAGCGACGATCGAGCCCTATGTTCCCTTCTTAAAAAACAAAACAAACAACAACAACAACAAAGACATTCTTGAGCATCTCCAGGACACCTCTCTAGCTGCATCTGACGTCTGCCGAGCAAACTCTCCATGTATGGCTTTTTCCTTCCAGTATTTAACAGTATCATGATCATGATCATTATCAATATCAATATCATTATTATATTCTCAAAACAACAGAAACTAAGGACCATGTTGGTTACGGTAGCGACATAAGATGCCGTGACGGCAAGCAATAAATTACGTAATAATTACTGGTATTGGCACATTTTATCACTTGTTGGCCCCCTGAAAAGCGGGAGCAAAATTGGCAGGTACCGTGCATACCGTCTATTAACAAAACAATGCAGCCCGCCTGTATGTATCGTACTCACCAATCCAGATATAGTTGGATCTTTGGACTTGCTTAAATAAAGATGGTCAATATGAATTGTATATGCGGCTGCGTCGTTAACCTGGCTAGCTGTGCAGTCAAGAAAAGAGTATGTTCTTGTCCACCATCCAGGCGCGTCGGGAGTGTGGACTACCCAGCCGTACTTATTACCATACAACTTGTGCTTGTAAACCTTTTAAAAGAGAGACCACGGAAAAACAGCACTGTTACATGTTGGAACTGATAACTGAGACTGTTGTGACCTCTCAATGTTTTTCACTCCCGCCTGCCGTTTAAGATTTTCACGTCCATTAAAAACGTGGGGCGTGGGGGAAAATCTATATATAAATGATTTGTTTTTCTTTTTGTTGGTTGTGAAATACATTAAGGATTGTATGCTTCAACTTCACTTTGTTCTATTTCATGTCGCTCACGAAACATTGATGGAATTGACTTAGATTATAGACTGTGGTTAATATCCGCTTTCGCTGGATGGATGGCATTACGCCCAGTTTCCATTTCATTTGGGAAGCAAATAGTACGTAGTAAGTAGCGTTTGCGATTTGCCATTTGGTGTGTGAAAGTACGTGGTGCTAAACCTCTCTATTATCGTGAGTTTTAGAGTTATGCGCTTTTGTGCCCTTTGCTTATTACCAAACACATCACACTCGTTGTCTTCTGTAAAAAGGCGAATATAATCCTCGCATCAATATCCTGTAAAAAGGAAAACATACGTTATAAACAAGTTAGGAAACAAATATTAGTTAAAATCATGTCCCTCTAATAGGCTTCTTTCACGTTGCTGAAATCGGAAACTTTCAAAGCAAAACAAATACATTTATATGCAACACCGGACACTTAGTTTAAGTGAAATCAAGAGAGAGCTCATCCTCAGTCTTGATAAAAACCTTTGCGCTTTGCCGCACTTACATTCACACATGTTAAAATGAACTAGTGTTTGCCAATCCGTGTTTGTATTTCATAATCCGTGATAGTTGAAAGCGGTTCAATAGGGAGTCTAACCAGCGATGTTTATGAGCGACGCACATCAACCGGGAGTGGACTTTTTGCACTCTAGAGCCGTGATTTTGAACAAGTTTTTGGCAAATCGTCTTTTTAAGAGTAAAGACACTCCGCAGTACAAACTTGGCAGCGTCAAGGCATGTAAAGGAGAAAATGGCTCGCTTCCGTTTTTTGTGCATCCCTTAAAAACGTCGCTGCTTAAAATCCATTGCTGTATGTGATTTATCCTCCCTTTTAAGATTCCTATTCTCTACTTTCGAAGCGCTCAAGACTTTCGGCTTCCCCTTTCTTCACCCATGTTGGGACTGTTACTGTCGTCTTATTTTTCCGTTAAACCATCCTTCATAATGTCACATTTCTTGTAGTGCATTCGCCTTAGCAAATTTGTTTATCTTGCTCTACCAAAGCTATCCTTATGACGACTAGTTAAACAGCCATTTGAGGGTGGAAAGATTGATACTTAAGGAAACGTATGTGTCTTGCTCTCCTTAATTCCAAAACTGAAACTATTGGATAACGCAGCTGAAATCATCGTTCGTGATCACCTTGATGTGCTCAAGCTGGTTCTCTGCATCGTTTGTATCTGCATAGCTCCCATAAGACATCACAGAGATATTGTTTTGCTCACATTGGTCTTTTAAATCAGATGCAGCCTTAGATTTTGAAAGAAATGAAATGTATGAACATTCTAACAGTTTAAAATGTATTAGTCACGACTGCAAATATCTATAGACGGGAAAAAAAAAGGCTTAGATGAGATCCATGATTTGATAGTTGAAAGGAATTAGAAGGAACATCAACGGTAAAAAAATAAATGTAAAGAATGATGTTAATATCAACACAGAAAGAATAAAACCTGAATTTGAAACTGCTTGCAATCGCATAAAGGTGATGTGATAAAAACTGTATTTCATACCTTCACATACATATCCCTGCTGAAAAATAATATTGACACTCTCTTCCAATGGAATATCTTTGCAAGAGCCACAAACGCTGATTTCGATGCAGAAATTGAACCAATTGTACGAAAGAAATAAGGATATTTATTTGAATTAGAAAGGTCACCACTCTCTGCAGAAGCAGATATCTAGGCAAAAAAAAGAGAGAGAGCTGAGTTGCATTATCACTCTCAGTCAATGGTCAGAGACGGCTTTTAAAGAAAGACCACTATATTGTCATACTAGAGTTGGAATTTAGAATACCAAACGTTAAGCCGGCCGTGACGTGACGTGACGTAATGGCGTCATATTATCTACGGATTCCATCATTATTTAATTAATGATCCGGGTAAGGACATAGAAATGTTCTCATTTTTACACAGAGAATGCATAAACCTACATGAAGGCCGTTTACGCAATAGAATGCATTTACACTCCACTTTGAAAGAACATTTTTTTATGTTAAAAGATTTTGACCAATCACAAGAGTTGAAAGCAATAGCCAAGAAAAGTTTACAATTTTACATTTTCCTCACATAGGAATTCGTTGTTAATCAAACTGAGACCAGATTTTGTTATGTGTAAGATGGTTGGGAAGTAAGGATAAATATATGTATAGCTTTATGAAGTTTTGATAATTTTTGCTGTTTAAGCCAATCAGAAGTAAGTACAGGCAACAGAAAAAATAGCACCTTTTTTGCATTCCAACATGTCGTTGCCGTTGTTGCTATCGTTCTTATCTGGACCGTTTCTTAAATGTCCGTCGTATTGACTATGCCATCTTGGATTTCGTCGCCTCAAGAAATTAATAAGATTTTGAAAACTCCACACCTATTGACGAGCGAGTATTTTATTTCCATTTCAAGTTCTAAGTTTGTTATTGGTAGTAGCATTTGATGAAAAATTAAATGTTTCCAGCTAGGAAAAGTCGTTATTGTTTTGGACACGAGTTCAGCTTCTCAAATCTACCTTTTGGGTTAAAATAAGACGTGATATGTCACATTGTTAGCCCCTTGGTTTGAAAAGCATCACTATACTAAGAAAATGATAACTAACCTGAATAATTTTCCAGTATTTTGCAGTGTCTGCTACAGAGAGTGCAACATTTGACCTTCCAGGTCCTAAAATCAGTGATGGTCTTTGNTCTCAAATCTACCTTTTGGGTTAAAATAAGACGTGATATGTCACATTGTTAGCCCCTTGGTTTGAAAAGCATCACTATACTAAGAAAATGATAACTAACCTGAATAATTTTCCAGTATTTTGCAGTGTCTGCTACAGAGAGTGCAACATTTGACCTTCCAGGTCCTAAAATCAGTGATGGTCTTTGTTTGGAGATATAATCATAAAGGATTTTGTTCCCGAGACCAGTCTCTCCCTTTTAGAGACGAAGAAGAAAGAACTGAATACAAGTTACGTCCGATTTACGTTATTGTTTAACCGATAACACAATAGTTACCGCATGCATGGCCAGAAATTTGGAACGACTAGGGGCGGACCGCAAGTTGACTTATTACATCATTATCCACTCGCTAAATGGTTGGCCGCGTTCTGTTTCGTAGGACTTCACGGAACAGTCTCACTGTTGGGTTCCAAATTTCTGGCCATGTGTTATGCATAATTATTTTGAGACTCCTCCGGCTGATTTTAGGTGGACTGACTTGTAAATTTTTATCTATATACTGATAAATGTATGCCTTGAAGAAGTTTCATCGTTCAAGTATTACTTGTGCACGGATATTGGTTATCCAATGAAGAACTTAATACCCAAAACAACCTGAAACTGAAGATAAATTAACTGAATAAATTCATGAAAATCTTCATTCAAACAAACCATTCTTTCTTACCAAAAAATAGCCCACTTTTCGAATTTCAAAGCATCTATTTTCTAATCCGTAAACTGACATATTTGGAAAGTATTTTTGTATCCTCATGTTAGTTCTTTCGGCGGAAACATGCAGTTACCGAGGATCTCATGATATTGAAAATACAATTTGGCGCAACCTCTGGTATTTAAAGAAATGGTGAGATCGACATTGGTGCAAAATATCAGATGAACTTTTAAATTAAAACACATACACAGATTTTTAAATCAAGATAGGTAATGAATCCGGTGTTTCCGATACCGTTAGTTCAGCCCAAAATGCCCTCATTTATTGTCATTATTATCTTTATCACTGACCACTTTCTATGACTACGAATTGAACTAAAACAAAGAAGGATTTTTGGGAAAAAAACGATACCATTATGAAAACAGAAAAAAAAGTTTTGAAATCGATAAAAGCCGACATTTTGCGTGATCTAAACCTGCTACTGAAAAGCCGACACCAGGAACTTTAAGTGTGGTATTTAAGTCTTGTTTAGCAACAACCTCCGTGAAAAGTAAAAAAATGGTTTGAATCCAAATAAAACATGAATACATTTCCAACCTTATGTTTTCAAAAAGCCGTGACAATTATGTTTAATAAAAAAGTTTAAAATAACTACTCAAGTTACTATTACGTAGCGTCAGATTACTCCTTGATATCATATCTCAATGCTAGGAAATTTAGTGTATTTTCTTTCTTGCGATCCTGAAAACTAACCTATTTTCCCACCACCTGTCTAAGTGCATATGTATTCTAAATTTTAACTTTTGGCACTTTTCTGTGTATCTCTAGAACGGCTCGACAGAATTTTTTTAAAACCGCTTCACATAATCTTCACGATGTATATAGTAATGACAGAAACATCAAGATTGATTCATTGCAACACCTTGAAGTTTCAAGACGAACTTAAATTTAAGGACTGATAATTAAAATACGCGCTTAGACAGGTGGTGAGAAAACAGGTTAGTTTTCAGGATCGCAAGAAAGAAAATGCACCAAAATTTCCTAGCAATGGCAAAATTCGGACGCTATTAAATAGTAATTTGAGTTATTTAGAACTTTTTCATCAAATATTTTATGGTTGTTATTGAAAATATAAGTTTTAAAATATATTTATGTTTTATTTGAATTGAAAAATACAGAATATTTTACTTCTCACAGAGGATATTAGCTAAACACCACACTTTAAGTTCCTGGTGTCGGTTTTTCAGTAGCAGGCCTAGATCGCGTAGATTTGAATTCGTAGATTTGTCAAAGTGATATTGATTTTTATTACTAAAAACTGCATTTTGACAAACTTCAATTTATAGTCAATCAATAGTGAAAATTTTATAGCGATTGCACAAGGATAAAATGACTTTTAAAGCGATTGAACTTTGTCGGCATGGTTTCCAAAAACTGCATCGAAACACCTTTTAGTTGATGCTCTTAGTAGCCGTATTCAGTACTCTATTACTCTTACCCGCGTGTCGTTTTCTAGTAGTTTCAGCTCGAAATATGGTAAAATATCAGACCGGTTGTTTATCAACTCAAACGCCATTTGCATCGCTGTGGTGATACCCGCACCCCACCAAGAACGTCGCCCAGTTAGAGGAGCCATTGATCCGACGTACAGAGATACTTTCGAAGACTGTGATTTAGCTTGCGCAACCGTGAGGAGAGAACCGAGGAGCACTTGCCAAGAAAGCTTCATNGTTGTTTATCAACTCAAACGCCATTTGCATCGCTGTGGTGATACCAGCACCCCACCAAGAACGTCGCCCAGTTAGAGGAGCCATTGATCCGACGTACAGAGATACTTTCGAAGACTGTGATTTAGCTTGCGCAACCGTGAGGAGAGAACCGAGGAGCACTTGCCAAGAAAGCTTCATGCTAAAGATCATCTGTTATTTAAGACAGCGAAACCAAAATCTTGTTAATGGAACTCTTGTACTGAAAGCTGTCAAAATGGGGCATCCACAAAGTAATATGTATCACATGACCAAATCAGGGGCTTACCAATAAGTTTTAATGTTTTTTGTTTAAAAACAATTTCACTTGCTATATTAACACCTGCAAAACAGTAAAGGAAATGCTATATTCATTTATAACAAGTCTCAGTTCGGCGCGGATTTAATTTCTATGCTGGAGCAAGCGGTGGCAGAAACTATACCTTCAGTTACTCTTCGTCCACTACTCTAAATCATTTTTCGCAAGTCGGCTATGCGATTTAAGAGTCAGTGCAAATTAGGCAAAGCAAGCCTAGCCCTTTTGTTCGTAAAAAGGGAAATAAGCAGCAAAGTGCATATAAAATGATATCATATTCCACAAGTTGCCTGAACAATCATTCGCTCTAAGGGCCTCGCTTGCAATGCGGCATTGTGTTTTAACATGTGTTCTGTCGAAATTTTTAATAATCTTCAGGAAAAACTTTATTATATCCCCCCTTCGTAATTAGTTGTCGCAATTTAACCGTGCTGACTGAATTTGTAACAACTCTCACCATAGTTTGTAATATAAGACAAAAACAGTGGAATATTTGTCATGGGAGCAACAGCACAGACGCTGCAATATATAGCCTGTGGTACTTGGAACTGTTAAGCAGCTATCCTGTCGTCTCGAGTACGGGCCCTCTACCTGATAACAAAACTTGGTGTATAATATTGTAGTAAATATGATTCGGAGCTGGCGCCACTAATAATTGATATAATAATCATTATAATAATGATAAGATAGAAGCCACTGTCACACTATGCTTGAAATTTAACGATTATTTGCTGGTTAACTCTAACTATTGTCATTAGTAGTCTTTTTCTACCTGGACTCTGAAAGATATCAACTTTGTTACAACGCAACGACACCTCTCACTCTCTGAGTAATCTAGCCCCGCGTAACAAAATCAGTAAATATGCAACGCAAAATAGTTCAAACGAAACCTCGATATAACGAAGGGCCAAGGCACTGGCAAAATTTGTTCGCTATAACGAGATTTCGTTATATCGAAGTTCTTTTTCATAGCAGAGCTTCACGCACGCGCGTGGGCGGAGTCCCACAGCTAAGCAGATTTACCCATCCCAGAAAATTGGGGAATCACGAGACCGTATACCGGGCGAGCGACCGTCTGTCCGCACGTCAGGGAAACCAATATCTACTCTCACACTTTCTAGCTAGTTTGGGAGCCCATTATGGGCTCCTGCTGCACATCAATCTTGTGATCACATGACAGTGGTCAAAACATGGTATCCACTGACCAGTATCATTCGACCGTATCGTGGACTGAGGTGTCGACCCATCGAGGACGAGTATTTTTTGAAGTTATCCGTTGACAAGTTACTTGTTTTCAAATGATCGCTGGCTCAAGTTTATGTTTTAAAAAATTCATATGAAATATGTTGTGTTTATGCGACTATGGCCCCTCACTATTAAGATATTGATTTAAAACTGACCTCGGACGCAAAAATTCAGCCAGTTATTTAAAAATACAGGCGGGGAAGACCTTTTTTTATCATGGTTACGCGTTGGTCACGCTTTACGCCAAATTTTTATGCTCTTATTGGACAAAATTTGACAGGAGAGTTCACGCCTTTAATTTATGCAGCATCTTGAAAGTTGTTTACTTTGACAGCTGAGGCTGACTGAGTTTTGTGTCAATTTGTTTATGTTTTTAACTTCCTTTATCCACTGGATGTACAAAATGAAATACAGCTCCTATTAAGAGTCTTCTGTTATTCGTGGCTGGTTTGACCCTGGTTTGGTCTTTGGATAAGAAATGCGTTGCTTGTCAAAGTCGGAAATCCGATTTCTGATTGCGTCGTTTTCGTTTTTCACCTTGCTTGATGGGTAAAAGGGTTCCAAAGTCTCAAGCGCTTCTGGCCTTACTTGATAGCTTTAAGGAGCTGCATCTCGAATGGTAAGCCCTAGTAATTATTGTATTTGATGTTTTCTTTTTAAATCTAATTTCATGAAGTAGAGCATAGTTTATGTGGCAAGTTTAGGCACGTTTGTAAGATTTGAGACAATGATCTGACCTAGTATCAGGTTTGATATAAGCTTACAGAACTTTTTCTCACTCCAAATAGGGAGAAACATTCCGAAGAAAGTTTAGTTATAACTTTGGCTAAAGAAAGGAAAATTTGAGCGATTTTCTTGCCTTGAGTTCATCTTTGAAAAAAGCAAACACCGAGAAGCCAGCTTAAAAGATAAACTTAAGCTTAAGCTTAAGACTCAGGATTTTTAGAGACACTTTAACACTTGTCTTCGTGAATGCAAATTGGTGTCTCTGTAAATTTTTCATCGAATTTTCTTTCTTTTATTGATTTGTTATTAGTCTAACTTGCAATTTCAATCGCTGTGCCGTTTGTTCTCAGTCGCTCATGGACATTACTTGCAGGAGTACTCAAACTGCAGCACATACTAAAATCAACATACTTTATTCTTTATTATGTTGAAGCGTAACTCTATTAATGTTCATTCAAACACACGTCACAGCACCCACTGTAAATTTGGCGCTTGTCATAAGTGAGAACCAGCTGGCCGTATAAGTGATTTTGGGAATTTTTTGAACGGTTTCGCTAAAAGCCCACGATTGATCGTCCCAGATATTGACTGAGTGCAATTTGTCTCGAAAAGTTGTAAAATACTGCATTCTGTCCGAGGTCTGTATGATAAATACAGCGCCTCGTAGTACTGTTTCACTTCATATGTGATGTATATAAAAAGTATAAAAGGTTGGTTTACACACCCACAGATTTGTTGCCAAGATTTTGTAAAGTAAACTTGTCGAACGCAAAAAATTCGGCCTGATTTGTTTTCTAAGAATTTTTTTTAAGACCTAATCTACTATGATCAAGAACCATTATGGCTCTTGAATGTGATCGAAGATGATTGCCATTTTTTGGGTCTACATATAAGGCTATCAACTCGATGAAAGATGTTTCACTCTAAAAATCACTTAGCCTCTCCCTCAAAAGTCCCATGAATGTGCCCTTAAGTTAACTGATTTGGTGGATTACAATTTTATTGTTTGATTTAGATTATAAATTTATCAATGGGAACGTCGCTTTTGGCCCAAACTAAATCTGTATATTATATTTTACTATTACAGGGGCAAAACAACTTAGATCGTTTGTTTTACCGAGGACCTCGTTATGTAGAGGTTTGTTATATCGAGGTTTCACTGTATACCAAAGGAAAAAAAATAACTCAACTTACCTTACTGAGGTTCTTGCAGCTTATATGGCTTAAAGAAAAANTTGGTTTACACACCCACAGATTTGTTGCCAAGATTTTGTAAAGTAAACTTGTCGAACGCAAAAAATTCGGCCTGATTTGTTTTCTAAGAATTTTTTTTAAGACCTAATCTACTATGATCAAGAACCATTATGGCTCTTGAATGTGATCGAAGATGATTGCCATTTTTTGGGTCTACATATAAGGCTATCAACTCGATGAAAGATGTTTCACTCTAAAAATCACTTAGCCTCTCCCTCAAAAGTCCCATGAATGTGCCCTTAAGTTAACTGATTTGGTGGATTACAATTTTATTGTTTGATTTAGATTATAAATTTATCAATGGGAACGTCGCTTTTGGCCCAAACTAAATCTGTATATTATATTTTACTATTACAGGGGCAAAACAACTTAGATCGTTTGTTTTACCGAGGACCTCGTTATGTAGAGGTTTGTTATATCGAGGTTTCACTGTATACCAAAGGAAAAAAAATAACTCAACTTACCTTACTGAGGTTCTTGCAGCTTATATGGCTTAAAGAAAAATGGTCAATTACTGAACAACCGATTGAACCCCAAACTATTGTTGCTTTTTGTCCCCACTTCTTAAATAAATAAGCTGTGTGGCACATAAAATCTATTTGCATATTTCCAAAACCTCAAACAAGTAATTAAAATCTATGACTTTCTTGTTCTGGCGGTCTCTAGACTAAAAAGTAGGTCAACAATCAGCTTTAACAAAATGTTACTTTGGATCATGCAGCTGGTAAAATGGCTAAATAAAAATCCATAGTGGTATCTAAACGTCTTTTTCCCAAAAAGTTCTGGTTTTAGAAAAACGAGGAATGAAAAAACATATGCCTTCACGTTTTTTTACGATTTCATTAAAAAAAATGGATGGCTACAATAAGTGAGGAAACGAAGAAAAACTAATACTTTGTTGACATAAGTTTGTCAAAACGTCATTTTTTTTTGACAAGCCGGAGTCAGAGTCGAGTCGGAGAAACATCACTTCAACTCAAGCTAACCTATCAAACAAATTTGAAAATAACTGTTTTCATTGTCATGCGATAAATTTGAAGCATGTTTATAGAACTTTTCGTTTACACCTTTTTACGCTTCTTAAGAGGAATAGAAGTATAAAATTTAGCTTATGTCCACACATTTTAGATTTCAATTTCTCTTGTTTGGCCAGAGATGAGCTTTCAAATTCCAATTCGATCTGGAACGCACGGACACGTTTCAGCGAGTTCTTATGAACTCCTTAGTGATCCGTGGGTAAACAAATTACAATTTACAATTTTTTACAATTTTAAAATTTAACTAATGTTTTTTTTTTTTTTCAATCAGTCCCTCTTTTGATTTAAAATAAAGCAATCTTGTATGCTTCAAAAGCCTTCACATCTGCTAGCACTTTCTAGCTTTCCAACTATCATCACAAGAGAGCACGTTTACACTATGTTCGCTCATTAGCTTGGTATAGTTTTTTATATATACAAATGACTTAAAAACCACAAACTTAGCGCAATAACTTGATTATCTATCTATTTAACGCCTTATATAGCATATTTCACAAGAAATCAAAAAGAATATTTTGAGGAACTAACGATCTTTTTCAAA
>CALNXI010000703.1:121550-191550 GCA_942486025.1 Porites evermanni | reverse complement strand
AATTCACGGTCGTTTAAATGGGCTAAGAGCTGCAAACTCCGATAGCTCAGTTGGAATGATGACATTAAAGGAGCAGAATCAATCTTCACAGGACTATGAACAACATTCTGATGACTTTTCATAGCCAGACAGCAAAAGTCGATCCCGCAAATATCCACACACATAATTTCTTGCTGTTTACAACACTATCGACAACATCTTGAATTTCAAAAAGCAACGCACGCATCCGCATTCTGTTTTTGTCTAGGCGTTTTCCGCCCGTTCGCGTCAGATACGTCACCGAAGTGAATTGACCGAGGGGGACTGGGAAAACGCCGTACAAGGACTAGACAAGGGAAACACCACGCATACATTGCCCCACATCAGCACCCATGCATTACCGCGCGAGTCAAGAGAGCTTACAACCTTAACGATTGTCTAGCACAGTACTTGGCTGTCGACTGCTTCATAAATGCACAGAAAAACATCAAAACGTTACTAGGATTTACACGATGTTTTATAAACACACTCTGTTCGTGCACTAGCTAGGTAGAGAAGGACAAGATAGACTTATAACTTATTTAATAAAAAAGGGGACATCGTAGAACTGTATAAAAGGTCGCTATATATGAGCGCTATATCCCCGACTTCATCAATTTATCCGAAAGGGTTCTTGAGGGCGGTTGAGGCATGGCGGTAGACAACGTACACCTCGTATTACTCTTCCACAATGACAGCTGTTTGAACTTTGGGGACAACATAATTTTGCATACATTTAATAGTAAAAAATATGATATAATATTTAATGATAACAATCAGAAGAAAATATCCCAAAAGAGGTAATAGACATTGAAAGCAAATATATAAATCCCTATAAGTTCGTCGGCTCCTTTTATAGCCGTTTAAAATGTAATACACGGCGGTGTCTTTGATCTACTTTTATAAGACTCGTCATTAGTCGTCGCACTGATAAACAAATTATGATTACAGAGACAGTTATTTCAAATCATCGAGCTGGTTACTATCGTATTTTTTTATAACTTTTTTATTTCAATGGTTGCATGAAAAAAGAAAAAGAAAGAAAAAACAAGAAGACTCGAATTGATAACAACATAATGTGCTATTCGACTTACACGAAAATAACTAATTTGCATTCTTGAACTAAAAGTTACACAATGGGCTCCCTTTCTTCACAAAACGAAAATTAGCTTCTTTAACTAAAAATTCACCGAAAGTATCAGTAGACGTTAAATTTACCGATAAAACACTTAGTAATACTTGGATGTGGCCATGTATGATAAGAAAAACCTTGCAGATCAAGGAGGGAGAGTTCAGCCTCGGTGGAAAGTAACCTCCTAGATCGGCATATTTCCTCAGTTAATATCGTACGAGAGCCAAATCTAATTTGCCTCTTCCACGGCTCTGCTCTGCCAAAACAGCTGAACTACTGCGCCTTCTACTTTCCCTTGTTCTTTCAATATCTCAGCTCTGCAATTGACTTCCGGAGGTATTTGAGCCAATGTAAAACGGCGTTGCCAATTATTCTACAATGGTCGCTTCGGCATGTCTTTAAAAGACTCTGAGACGTTTGGACCAGAACATCATAGGAACAAGCCGCGTAAGCACACATGCAAGGCGGCTTTTTTTTACATTTTCTGTATAAGAAGTACTTTAATATGTATGAAGGAGTAACGATATTAGTTAAAAGTACGCTATTTAGCAAAATTAAGATTGCAGCCATTTCTATTAATGACGTCATATCTCATAATGTCATGAAGAGCTTATTTCAGGCTATTCAAATTTCCCCAATTTTTTTCAGCACTTTGTAACCAGAAACATCTTCTAGTAACTGTTTTACTACGTAAACTACCCCACTCCTTGTACAGCAATGGGAAATATCCGTAACACACTGATGAGAGTATTAATTTATCAAAAATCGTTAGAGGTTTACAATAAAACCTTAGAGAAAGAAAGACTTAAAAATACAAACAGACAATACATATGTCAATACGTATAAACAGAAAACATCCGAAGTATTCTTCCACTTGCTTGGAAAAAGTGAACGATTATAGCCGTAAATTGAAATTAACTAACAATATTTATATACCGCATATACGGTAACGAATTCAGACGTTCAAGTCTTCGACTTTTGCGTACAACTGATTGTCATAAATGTGCATGTTGATCAGCTTCTGTAGATAAAATAATATTAAATTAAATTTTCTACCATGTACCCTGTTAACCAAAACAGGTGACTATTTTCCCTGCTCCTTGTTTTCTCTTTTTTGTGAAATTCCATGCACCATGTACGGTCTTATAACGGGATGCCCTTTTGCCTAAAAAGGCTATAAGCTCGTTAATAGTGCTGTTCTTTATATCACCAGTTTAGTATACAAATTAACCCTACAGATCACAAAGGTATTTCACCATACAACACATTCTGGGGTTCTAGAAGATATTTATTATGCCTTTGACGCTACCAAATTTGTATTGCTGGGTTTCTTTACTCTTATAGAGATAAGTTGCTCAAAAATGTGGACAAAATCATTGCAAAAAAAGGCAAAAAGTACACTTCCGGTTGTCGAGCGTCGCTATCAAGAGTCGGGATATGTAGGTAAAAAAAAAACCGGGGAAATGGCCGAAGGCATGGGAAAAGATAAACGAGATCGAAGAATATATATAATGGAAAACATTTCTGAAAGTACGCCGTTAAATTCATAGTTTTGGAAAGCATTAAAAAAGGTACGTTGCTGGGTTAATATGAATGATGTATTTGTTGTGGTTCAATTTTATCCTTGGCTTAAGTAGGTTTTATTTCCTTTTGTTTCGATCTCATAACCATACATTCGTATACCCAAACACAAAAGGGACATGAAATTTAAAACAAGAATAAATTTAATCAGGACATATATAGACTGTAAATGAGAAATCGAAGAAAACAATAAAACTCCTTATGTAGAATAGGCCACCCTAGTAGCAGACAGCTTGACCAAGAAAACTCTACCCTAGTTATAGTGTACGTTTGAGGAAATGGTAAGCCTTATAGCCGAGAAATTGTTGTCATTGCTGATGTCGCTGAAATACCTTTTACGTCACAAGGTAGCAACAAACCCACCTTATGCTGGTTTTCCATGTCCCTCAACTGTTTGGTCAAAGCGGTGAATGATGGTCTCGCTTCTGGCTCATTTTGCCAACAGTTCATCATGATTTGATACCTAAGAACAGAAAATAAAATCGTCTCATCTCGATTTGTCTTTTCTCCCAAATCTTCTGTCTTAAGAGGTCAAAGATTCTTTTAATCTCATAACTGATCATCACCTCTGGTAATATCTATTCTTACTACCGTTTGTACGAAAAAACAAATACAACTACAAATAGGATACAATTTCAAACTGTGATTAAGTAAAATAGATACTATAACAATTTGTCATCCACGTGCTGTGGCTTTGGCATCCTGTATTCTTGTTGAAGTAGACTAGCAATTTTCTTGCCATCCATTCGCGGATATGGAGAACCACCTGAAAAAACAGGAATTCAAACAAACTACGTCTCCAGAACCTATTGCAAAAGAAACTTGCACGACGAAGGCCATTATCGTTAATTAAGAAAAAAACAACAACTTACCGACAGTGAAAATCTCATAAAGAACAACGCCATAGCTCCAACTGCAAATAAAGCGGAAGCGTTCAAATAAGCAAAGCAACAACTACTAAACAATATTCAACATCATAAACTGTATTTCCAGACAATTTCTATTATATTTACTCACAGGTCACTTTTGGTGGTATAAGTGTTAAACATCAACGCTTCATATGCAGTCCACTTGACTGGCAGACGTCCCTGGTGGTAAACGATGAGACGCAGAACGAGTAAAAAAGACATCTTTAAAATTATTTTTTAGATTAAGATTTTTAAGTAAAATAAAAGTTTGAGGAGCCTTATCTAGAAGGCAACCTACTTTCGTAGGAAGTGTGTTAAAGAGAATGGTTACAGTACTAAGTATTAGGCAAAACAAGTAGGTTTTAGAATGCAAGGGTAGTTCGAAATGCCCGAAATCCGTGTGGCTGCCTTAATGTGAGACATTGAAGATGTATAATAGAATGTAAATCCTTGTTTTTAGATTCCCTTTATCTTATAATTAATTATTCTTATTACTTCCTAACTCAGATACCCTTGTCTTTCTTTCATAAATGTTCTCCTGTTGGACATTCCTGGCCATTCCAAAGTCAGTTACTTTACAAGTTTCTCTTTCCCCAACCAACACGTTACGAGCTGCAAGATCTCGGTGAATGATCTGTAAGAAATAGTTAACCAATCATTAAAATGGATCTAATTGAATTCAGGGCTAAATTCACCCATTTCGACCCATCTTCTGGACCACTGGCATATTAATTCCTCAGTAATTAATTAATTCATTTATTAATCAATACACGTGCATATGTTTCAATTAGTATAGTTGGCATGGCTTTCTGCTTATCTTGTACAGGAATCTTAATAACTCAATGTCGATGACGTTTTTCATAGTATTTCCTAGTCTTTCACAATTCATATCTAATCGCACTCAGATCCTTTGACTTACAGATCTTGATGACAAGTAACTCATTCCATCAGCAATTTGCCAGGCAAACTTCATCAGTTGCTCTGACGTCAGATTTGTTCGAGGCTTGATATCCGGGTCTTTGAAATAAGTGTCATTGAGTCCTCGGCTCTTTCTCAGGTAACCCAAGAGATCTCCATACGGGACATACTCGATCAAAACCAATAAGGGCTCTAGAAAATAAGTCAAGTAACTTTTACACTATACGGGGTTTTCTGTAATACCAGCAATAATTTAGAAACTGAGACTTATTGTTGAAATAGTTTTACATTAACTGTTAACTTGAGATGTCTTGAGATGTACGTTCAAATACGTTCATCATTAATCATATGTTTTACCAGTTTCAGTAACACATCCCAGTAGTCGTATGACGTGTGGATGAGGTTTCAGCGTCTTCATTAATTCGAGCTCAGATAACAGATCGCTTCTGTCGGACTCAGGAGCAGAAGCTAAAAATAAATGAAAAAATATAAGTGATACAAGCGTTGTTATTCATTGAGATGACCACTGCTTCATATTCATAAGTTTTTGAATAATGTTCCAACTTTTATAATTTTTCTTTGTCACTTATTGTCTCTCACTAATGATTAATGACTTATTTTAAAATGTTAGAATGTTTAACTACTCATGAATCGTCAATAAAAACACACATTTATTATTAGCATTAATCTTATTCAGTTCCAAAAGAGGGGTGTGGATTACCTTTAAGCATTTTAACAGCAACTGAAGTGTTCCCTGGCCTCCCCCGAACATCTATCGCGGTTCCTTTGGCAACCTGACCAAAGGCACCTTTACCGATAACCTTTTCTATGGTGACACTATTTCGTGGAATTTCCCAAGAGCGTGTTGACGGATGAAGAGGCGCGTAATCAGTTCCTAGGGATGAACGTTCCACCTGTGGTATACCGACTGTCACTTCCTCTTTGCGCTTGCTTTCAAATGCAGTTACCTCTTTTAGGTCCATGTATTCAGTCTTGCTTTGACGAGAATGAGATGGTTGGACCTCATCCATTGCTATCTCATTCTGAAAGTAGTAAAACAGTATCATCAATCATTGTTCTAACTCGAACCTAAATTTCCTTTTATAATAATTATTTGACTGGATGACAAAAGAGAAGAAAAAATAAATTACTTACGTCATAAGCCTCTGTATCGTCGCGTGGCAACGCATATGGTCTGAAAATACGAAAAGAAGAACGAAAACTAACATAAAACAGACAAACGTTTACTCACTTTCTTTACAGTTCAGATGTATTATTTGATCGATCTTCTAATTCAAGGGTAATGAATTCAAAATGAATAATATGGCTAACACAATTCGTAGGTCATTTTCTATGAAACCGCCCTTACTTTTTAAGTGTATATGACACTGACACGAAGATGAACTTTCTTTTAGTTCTAGTTTCTTGTTCATTGCTTTCTGAAAGAACGGGACTCGCGACCTCTGAATTAGGTCACAACTTTTGCTAGTGAATAATTAATGTAATTATGGTAATGTCCGCCTAGCTAGCTATGCTGAGGGATTTTGGCTAAAAACTAAAACACTAAACCATATTGTTGCTCCAGCACATTTAACTTAGACGCTTAAATGACTCCAAGGGCCGGTTGCTCGAAAGTTTTTTCAAAGATTAAGCCAAATTTTAGGCACTGTTTTTTTTTTTCAAAGAACATGTAACTTAAAAGCTAACAAATTACTGCTGTGCCCTTACTCTGAGAAGTAGCAATGATAACGCAAAAAATGTTACTCTACGCAATGAATAAGAAGGTAAATACAAAAAGTTGAACAAAATTTTTATCTTGGATTAGTCGTCCTGAGTCGTGCTAGTCTACCTTTCAGGAACTGGGCCTAAGACACGAAAACAACTGCACCTGCTTAAACTTTACAGGTAAAACCAACATTCATACCTTTTCTGTCCTCTCGATCCTATGAAAGAAGACAAAAACGTTTTAATAGTCTATTCACTGCATTTATTTATTTGGTCTATTTATTTTCTTACTGATTGTTTGTGTGCCTTAGATGTTATTTCTAGAAAAGGCATGTATATTATGTGATTACTTGGGTCGTTTGCTATTAAAACCTGTACCATTCTTATCAGTCTTTCCCCTTAATAAGTTTATTTTTGAGATCATTCTGTGTGCTCTACATTTTGTGGCACATAAAATGGTTTGTTGATGTTACATTAATAGAAAACGTACAGCCTAGTAAGTTCCAAAATCGTCAAAACAAGGTGGGAGTGAAAAAGAGAAGTTCTCTGTTACCTCTCTTTTGCTGCCAAACTATCACGACTACAAGAAGGATATTAATAAAAATGAGAACTCCAGTAACTACTTTCCAGATGACCTCATTACACTGGCAGCGTTCAATATCTGTGAATAGAACCATGAATGAAAAGTTAAAACTAAACCAACTAGTGTATATTGGCGCGACAGGTCATTGTCTCTGCTGTTTTAAATATCAACAGCATTCAATTATACATCTTCTGTCTTTTAAAACAATTAAAAACGCCTTTTGAAAAAGTTTACAGACCTCGCATTTCAAGGCGCTAACGTCACAGGCCCCATGCATCTCAGAGAATACATGTTTTCAAGGATCTATGTCGGGATTTATCACGCAAGACCTGGTCACCGACGTTGACTTCTTGTCTTTTTTTTTATTCAATGCTTTATTTTCTAGAATTTGATCGACCAGTAAGTGGAAACATTGGCAGTTATGATATCATCTGTTCTCTCTCCCAGACCTCGTCAATTTCTTTCTACGCGGACCAATCTATTCTAATGAGAGCTCGAGAGAAACGTTCATTATCTTAACACTACCAGGGACATCGTACGACGACAACTGTGACGACAATTAAAACGACATTGATAAGGTGTATATTCTTTCTATTAAAGTAAATCCCGTTTATACCAACCTAGGCATCTTATTAAAATTGAGGAAGGACGTTCCTGAAATTGAATTCAGCATTCAAGTTCTGAATGAGAAAGGAAAATTCCGTTCTGATTTTACTACGTACTCAATAAAAAAATTGCATCAGGAAATTTCACTTAGCCATGGAGTGTTGGAAAAGAAGTGAATAAATTTTTTTTATTCACCTGCAGAGTAGATGTGTTTTTTTTATTATTATTGTTAAACCTATTATAACGTTCTTGTTGCCATCGATGTCGTGATTGCAAAAGCTCTCTAATACGGTACCTGTTGATCCCTCAGTTGATGCAGCTGTCGTAGGATTAACCGGATGGATTATTTTTAAAGCTTCAACTGTGAAGCTACCAAGTCTTTTATTATTATTTACGGCGTCTCTCAGTTTAGCAAGCCCTTCATTTGCGGTGACAGGAGTTTTAAAGAGCACCTCGAAAGAGACTATCACACTGCCTTTACTGTGAAAAATATAGAAAAAAGGATATTAAGAAATAAGGAGATCACGAGTGAGTGGATTAAAAGGACCAGGGTTCAAGCCAGAGTTTTACAAACCTTAGTTTGGTCACTTCTGTTCCGTCGTATTTTGCATCATCATCATACAGCTTGTCCATCTAAAAAGAATAAAACAAAACACGCAGAAAAAGGCTAACCTTACTTCTGTCTGGTAACATGCATTCAGAAAAGTATAATACGGCCTTTTAAATTATACAGTAAATACAATTTGAACAATTTAGTGATAAAGGCCCTTCGTCGCTGCTAATTCATAGAAAAATAAAAATAAAATAGAAGTAACAAAACAAAACAGTTAAAGCTCAGATCAAAACACCTTCAGTTTCTTGAAAATCTTTAAAAAATTCGGAGAAATTTTTGATTTTTAGTCCTTGTTTCTCGTGCACGTTTGGAAATGCCAGTCCCCTTAAAGGCCGCGGGGAACACCTATTCATGAACACTTTCAAACCTCCTTATAACGTTCACGTCTTGGAGGAGACTTAGATAACTTTCTGCAGACATAAAGGAATGATGTAAGTTGGAGGGTTTTATTATTATTATTATTATTATTATTATTATTATTGCTAGATCGCGCTTTTTGGCAACGCCACAGTACTGCCAAGTTTTCCCTTCTGATTTGGATGTATGAAGTTTCGTTGTAGCAGAATAGTCACGCACCAGTTTTTTTTAACTCACAAATTTATTCCCTACACTGCAATTAAAGTGCTCACTTTAAACTCTTGAGCACTAGTAGATTACGAGTAAAAAAAAATACCCTGTAACTTATTCTGTGCTCTATTTGGATGTGTTTGGTTTTAGTTTAACCCTAATGCCGGGTGATCGTATATACTTAAGAATGTCGTCATGGGAGCTAATTAACACTACGTAGTGCATTTTTACATATCCACGCAGGATACTCTTAAAATAAATGCATCGGGATGAGCTTAAAGTGTTCTAAGGTTGACGAAAACAGTTTCTCTAGAATTGCGTTATTCCTTTATTTTGTATGTTAACATCTTCATTTATCATGAGGCGATACGGAGTCGGAGTCGTAATCAGAAGCAAGACTTGACGATCTAGCGTTCTGGTTCCGCTTACGACTCCATCGTTTACGATCACGTCGAAACTAGGCTGTCAGATTCGCAAGCAGAAGCAGAAGAACTAAACCAACCAAAAGCGGCCGTGGGAATGAGCATTGTGATTGGTTTATATTATCCTTCCGCTTCTCTTTCCAACTCCCACAATCTGGTTCTCAAAAGATCGTAAGCAACGGAGTCGTAAGCGGAGTCGGAAGAAAATGGAAACGATTCTGTCACGCTTTTATGACTCTCCTTACGACTCTGATTTATAACTTCCACAAGGTCATAAGCGCTTTTACGACTCCGCTTACGAACCAGTCTCCAGCTCCGGCTCCGTCGCTAGTAGACCACCCTATAGGTAATGTAAACATACGAAAATATCTTAAAGTCCGCTCACTGGCATAAAAAATCGCCGAAAAATAAAATTATGTTCATATGGCAGTTCAGTCAATAAAAGGCCAAAGTAAATTTTGATCAAAAGAGTTTTGTGACACAATTAAATTTCTCATGCAGGCTATATTCTTAAAAATTACTGTTTGTTACAATTTGGTTAAGTTCTTCTAAAAAACCAAGAGGGATACTTATTATGGGAAATGTGAAAATTCACAAGAAGTTTGCGTAGAAGTAATAAGTTTTAAATTTTAGGATTGTTTTCAATCACCCTCGTTGCCATGGCAACGATTGAAATCGTGTCAACTCTGAGCTTTACGCTTTCATTTTGTCTTGAATAACATTCCATTGAATGGTTACTACCTACAACCTACCAAACTGTGTTTAGTCACCTTAAGAGGAGCGAGACTCGAAACATCAAACCTTTTAATTTCTCACGACTTAGGAGTGAATTTCTGTAAAATTCGACCTCGGCTACACGCGGTACCTCATCGACTTGGCTGATTTTTGACATGTAGTCTTAGAATGGTGTCCTAAATACTGAATGCATATTCTAAGGTTCAAATTCTCTTTCGTGTCAAAGATACAGGAATGACAGTTTTGACGACGCATCGAGGGGCCGACATGTTGGTGAACTGAAAGAGGTTTACAATGATTAATTGTACCCTTATCATTAAAATAACTTAATCGTGACTCATACAGTTTCAAAGAACTATCCTTCCTCCTTTCATTTACCTACTATTATCTGAAAATGGTTAAGCCTGCGCTACGAACGACTATAACTTCTCACGGTACTTTTTCGGTACTTAAAAGGTACACAAATTTGGTAGAAATTGGAAAGTCAATATCACCCATGCCACATTGATTTAGAGTAAGCCATTTTTTTTTTAACCAAACATAGTTTGTTTATAGCTAAGTTAGATTGTTGAATAAAATAATTGGGCAAATGTAATGGAGCAGAATTATAATTGCATGAATGCGCTAAAACTTCCAAACAAAATTCGATTAATATTTGAAAAGAAAATTCTAAAAAATTGATCGTGACTCTTAAAGCCTATCTATCGCTTTAAAAACCCTCACTTGTAATGTAAAAAGGTGATCTTTTGCTTCTGATCTTGCGAAAAGCTTAAAATATGCGCTAAAAAATTTTTTTGTTACTCACAGTGTAGCTCATTAAGTTCGCTCTTCGATTTGCAAGACCAGTCGGGAGCCGCTCGTGTGCACAGTTAGAATTTTCTCTGTAGTATATTTCGCTGTATAGAGCTACTGTACTTTTTACATATTTTCTTAGGCAAAGATAACGCAAACTTTGTCAATTTTTATCAAAAGGCTAAAAAACAAACCGTGCACTGCGGCTTTACGCTTGATATAAAATGTTACGAAAAATTATATTGCGTGACTTTTAAACGTGACATTCTCAAAGCTTTGCGAGAGTTCGTATTTCGTTTATTTTAGGATCTTGTGTAAGCGTTTCTAGAGTATATTTCGTAACCTTTCTATAATTAGACTATTTGGAAAGGTCTAAAATCTTATTGTAAAAGTATATAAGTAGGCGAGTCCGAGTTAAGTTTTAACTATTTTTCACAAGCGAAGAGAGTTTGACGTTGGTCGTGTTTAGTCAAGTGTGACGAAGGCAGTGTTTATTCAAGTTGGCGGAGGACGTGTAAGTTCATCAGGTTAATTGAAGTTGGCGGAGGCCGTGTAAGTTTAACGTGTTAGGTGCTGTTGTAGAGTTTTACTTCGTTGAAACTACGATCATTTTTTAAATAAATCTTCTTGTTGCTGTTCCGACAACCCTGCGTTCAGTTTAGTTTGCAAGCTACCCGTCCTCTAAAAGATTACCAGCGTAACAAAAACCATATCGCTTGACAAACAAGACCACAACCCAATCGTGAGTTTTAAAGCTTTGATGTACGGGAACTTTCGAAACCAGGTTCATATAACAGTTCGAGGTGTGCATATTTTTCCTTTTTCTTCCCGAACTCTGAGTTCTCTGTATATTCCCCTTAGTATTTTACCCGTAGTTGAAATAAGCGCCCCTCCTTAATAAGCGCCGCACCTTTAACATAGAAAATTAAATAGGCGCCGCGGCGCTTAATCGATCATTTACGGTAACTTCCAATCTCCGACGAGCATATCGGAAAGACTGAAAACACTCAAACTGGATGAGAGTCAGTAACACATTCAAGAAGAAACAAATTTGTGATTTTTCACAACTCGATAAAATTACTAAAAATGTGTACTCCTATTATGCAAAATTTTTCTTTTCAATTTCAATTTTTCACGGTGGAGCATTACCCCCGTACTCACTAGACATTGCTTCACAATTAGTGAAACATGCCATTTGCATGGCGTACATTTTGAAGAACATTTGAAAACAACTTGGATTCCTACCCTTATACCTTCATTAAAAATTAAACGCTAGTTGGGTAATTTGTTGTGTTCTAAAAGTAGTTTGAACAGCCGAACGAAATTGTTTACACGGAGTGGGAAAGGCAAAGCTTCACTTTTCCCTTCTAAGGTAGAAAGTGTCAACAAAACGTGAGAGCCGTCCCTGAGGGCAAAGTGTCTAATCTAATTTCCTCACCGATTGCAAGTGCCATTTCATCCACCCATAACCTCACCTAGTTAACAGAATTAGCAAATGTAATGGGGAAACGTTACGAGAGAACTGGGTAAGAAGTTAGGGTAAGTTTTGAGAATTGGGCGCACACCTGGAAAATCCTGGTTACGCTCCTGCTAGAGACACTCCTGAAGACCCGAAAGGAAAAGCCATAGGATGGTTCCAGACTGAACCACCCATTAGTAAAAATAGATCATGAAGTTGTCGCGGCGGACGATGAACTTGAAGGCTTCTGATCAAGTACAATTTTTCAAGGGAGTCCAGACAAGGTTATGTACGATGGGCACAACTTGTTGGACGTCTTACTAACAGGCACATTACCAATACTTGTCTTTTGAGGCGTTTTGAGTTTACGAGCAGAGAAAATTAGGTTTTGACGGTTAGAAAATGAGGATGCCAGAGTGAAGACGCCTTTTGTATGATGACGTCATCGTCCTACAGTAAAAAGCGTTCGTTTTTTACCACCGATGTTACATCGATCGGTACACTTATGTTGTCGAAAGGTCCGTGAGCATGGTGAATGATTTTACATTAAACTGCAGACACATCTTCAGTCACTCCGTGAAAGAACACCGTTATTGTTCGCGATATCGGATGAACACTCTGGTCGCTTACTGAATTTTCTTTGCTGTTTCCTTTATTTAGAATTAGGACTCTCTTGAGTTATCCATGCATGGACTAGCGATTTTAAGCTTTTTCAAGAAAACTAAAATCTGGAATTGTCCCTCGGGAGAGGCATTTGCGCACAGTTTTATAGCCCCTAGGTGGGGTGACTGGAGTTTTCTTATCTCCTGTGCTCATACCTCATTCTTCTCAACCTCTTCCAAACCAATTTTCCTGATCATTACAAAACACTTTATGGAAAGACCAAGAATCTCCTTAAAACGAGATTCGTGATTGAAACAAAATAACTAAATAATTTGGTACGGAACCGTTGTTATTGGTGTTCAAGATAGAATGAGTCTATTTATTACTTTGCAGACGCCCAATTTGCAAAACCGGAAGTAATGATGTTTATTTCAAGGGCTCATGTCTCATATGTTCTTCAAACGCTGTAAGTACATTTAGCTGGAACTATCATCGCATCCGCGCTCACTAATAATGATAACTTATATCAATTCCATTATTTATTTTCACGGATTCTTCAGTTCCGTTGTTTGAAACAATGCGGTTTCTCGTGAGTTGTAACGCCATGCAAGGAACGTGACGATCGACCCGCGATATGTGTGGGAAAGTATATATTTTTTTTCGATCAAGGTGGAAATTGATATGTTTGTCGTCGAGTAAGGTAACACATTTCAATTTTCATTATTATGGTTAATTTTAAAAGCTCTGGTTTCTATAAAGGAACTGGAGTAAAATCAGGAAAATTCCAGTTCGACTATGGTTGCATTTACGCGTCGTAGCATAAATATAACAAATTCTTTTTCCTTTTTCTCATACAATCTGCCTTTTTCTACTGTTTTTCGCAGCAGAGCTATCGCTTATATTACAGAGGCTAATTTTATTAAATAGACCACTGAGATCTAGTGACAGAATTTGTATTATCGATTGTAATTTTGGCAACACCTGGCGAGTATTCGGTGTAAAGCTTATTGATAAAGTCCCAAGAATACTCTTCCATTCATTACTTTTGTTTCCGCTCCATTAAATTTGCCCAATTTTTTTATTAACGAACTCGATTTAACTACAAACAATGAGTATTCAGGCAGAGTGGCAAGCTTCAATGCGATGTGGCAAGAGAGATATACGCCTTTGAATTTCAGTTAATTTTACGGGTGTAAAAAACTCAAAAAGTATACCCACCAAAAGTTTAATCGATCGTTGCGAAAACGTTATGAATTTCGAAGCAGTTTCAAAAACACAATAAAGAGGGATTATAGTTCTATCAATGTGTATCGGCTAAGGAAGATTAGCTTTGAAGACAGGGTTGTAGTCGAAGGCTCAAAAACATCTTCTATTAACCAATATGGCGCCGGTCTGAAGTACCCCAAAACAGGCCGTGTCGATAATTTCCGAAATAGGAGGAATTAGAACCTAAAGTTACCTATTCCTTATTAAAGACCCCAAATCAAATCTACATGCCAATTTTTAGCCAATTCGGTGAGATAGTGTGGCAGCGACTTTTCAATATAGTTCGAATCTTACGGACAACTGTTCTTGGGAGTCTCTTCCTATATATATCATTCTGCTCTTTAAACTAAAAGATTACTCTCTGCTTTATAGAAAGACGTCTTTCGACAGGGAAAATTGACGTCAACACATAAACTGTCGGTAAAAAGGAAACTGCAATCGTTCATCGTTCTACTGGTAACCTTAAATTACTAAACTGATTTAACCAGTCTGACATTCAAAATGGTTTCTATTTGTAAATGATGATCCTACATTTTAGTCAAACGCGAGATTTTCGCTTTTCGGGAGTCAGGGAGTTTATCGTGTTTGTTATGTAGAGAGTAAAGTGAGTCAAGACCACTCCCATATTTTCTTAAAGTCATTGCTAGCGTACTTAATGTTTGCATCCTCAGCACACATTTTTGGTTGAGAGTAATTCTGCAATATATTTTGTAATTAAATCTAGTTTTGGTTGGGTTGTGTCCATTTTTTATCTAGGATTGGTTGGGGACCTCGGTAGGGGACCTCTGGCAACTAATTTCAAAATTGCCACCAGTCTCTTATTATTCTTTTAAGTAATAAGATTGCAAAACTACGAGTCACACCCTTTCTTTTCGTGGACTGTAGCATTGCTACTTGGTAGTTCGTTTGAAAGAACGTTTGTCCAGATCGCGCGTTTGCTGCCCCTCAGTTATCTTTAAAGATCAACAGGAGATGGCACAGTCTACTTTTGTAAGGAGCATTACGTTCTGTTGTTTAATCACCTTTCTAGCTAATGTGGCATATTGCTAAATAAGTTAATTACGTTTTTTTCAATTAAGGTGAAATGCTCTAGAGCTTTCCCCTAATGAGCAATACAGCAGCATGTTGATTACCTCAGTCACAAATTTGCTAATCAACTCTTGTGACGGTTGACTTTTGAGATTTTCGTAATCTTGGAGATATTCAGCATCTATTAACGTCACTTGGAGTGGAAAGTTAACGTCTACAAAATTACAAAAGCGGTAAAACATGTCAAAGGACTACAAATCATAAACAGTAATAAAGCTAAAAGGAATTGTTATAAAGTCAACACAACAGTTACAAAGTTTCTCTTTCTAAGTTTGTACCGCCGATTCTCAACCACCAGCTGCTTTTGCCATATTCATTGCAAAGATACGCTATTGTGGTAGTGTGCACAGGCTCTTATAAATGTCATCCCTAGCTCAGTCACTGTTTGTTTGTATTGTATATACTTTAATGCTTTAAAATATAATCAGTTTGGCCCCTTATAGTTATACATTAGAAATTTCTGCATTTTGATTGGCTTAAAGCAGTGGTATTTCAGCTTAATTTGAAATACCTACGTGTGAAAATTACAAACCTTTTGAGGGTAGTAGTATAAACAAATAATATCATGATTTGTAGATGATATTTGGCGTAAATACCACTTCCGATATTTCAAAATTGTCTCAAATTTCACTCGCCTAACGGCTCATGAAATTACGTAAAACAATTTCAAAATATCCCTCGTGGTATTTATGCCAAATAAATAAAATAATCAAGCCAAATCATGCTATTCCCTATACAAATTTTGCATANCGGGTGGAGTGCAAAACAGAGTGTGAGTGGTTTTTCCACTATAGCCTTGTTGTTGGTGGTGGCGGTGTTTTATAACAAAAAAATATTATTATTTATAATGTAATACGCAAGGCGGCTGTCTCGTAGTTCTCACCAAAAACCTATCATTTCCTAGCCTGCGTTGCAGACGTAATTTAACCTTGGTTAGTAACATCTGCGAAGAAGAGCCGATTTCCTTGTTCTGGGCCCCCAGCAGACTTCACGGGTTACCCTTCATCTTGATTGGCAAATTGACAATAATTCTTTTAACAGGTCGATTATGGCGTGTAGTGACATCCTGGTACACAGATAGGGCCCAGAACAAGGATTTCGACGCTGTTTCGCAGACGGAAACGTTTCGTAAGCGGCGTAGGCAGTCATTTCCCAGCCTTTTTATAGATTGTTTTAACAGCGTCAGTCAAAGCCTTATGAAGAGCTTACTCATGAAGCTATGTACTGCCTATACTAGAGGAACATTTCTCTCTTTATCGTTTCCAGGGATAAGATGAAGATTTTGTCTGGGCATCCAAGGTAACAAACTGATAATCTTCAGGTAAAACATGATTTCCTCGCATTGACTACATTTACATGCACAAATACGTCACTTACTTGTTGACGAAGATGGTGATGCAGTTGTTGTGGCTTCTCCTACAAGTAAACAGTTCAAAGCTAGTTACTGTCTTCGATAGTAGAGATTCAACACTCTTATGGAAAGCTGTCTGAATACGAAATTCGCTTATATCACACAGAGGTACTACACAGTACGGACAGCAGAGGCCTTCCCATCACCACCTACAGCAGTACTCGTCATCCAAGTCAATGGCATTTATGTATAACTTATTGTTAACAAAAGTGTACCTGCGCATGCTACTGTCCTAAATCTAGCAGTGAAGGCGTAAGCAAGCCTGGAAAGTTAAGATATTTCTGAACTTCTCATGTTATCCGGAGTGCACTTCCTTATATATTTGGTCTAAACTGGCATGTGCCACTTTATTTGCACAATTAAGCTTTTTGAACAGGGTATCACTTTCAACCCGAAGCCTTTTTAAAGAAGTGTGGAGATCTACATGTGTGGTGCCGACAATTTACACACCTCTATCCAAACTTCCCTTGAGTACCCTCACCACCCTACCAGAGCATGCTACTCACCAACTTCGAGTATCACAGTGGTTGTAACCGTCCCAACAGAATTACTCGCAGAACAGATATACAACCCACTATCACTGGACGTGGCCTGACTAAGTTCCCATGCTTTTCCTGTATGTAACGGTTGCCAAACGTTGCCATTTCCTTTGTACCATTGGACTGAAGGTGGAGGGTTCCCATCAACAGGGCAGGTGAGAGTGACAGAGTCTCCTCGGGAAACTAGGTAGGTCTTATTTCTCTCGGTAACTTGTGGAGAGTCTAAAAGAAAGGAACAGGCATGGTATTTTTGTCTGAAAATCATAAATACCTGTACATTGCTTGTTTTTATCTTTCCTATGTCCAACGACCCACTCTTGGGCACATTTAGTTGCTAGGAGAAGAGAAGGACCAAAGAGATATTAAGCCTTCACACGATGTCACGACAGCCATATTGGTGTTTCAAAACAGCGAACACCGAACAAATCCTTTAGCAGTTAAACTCTCCTTTTCTTCTTTCCAGTAAAATAGCATATTTACTGGTTGTTTGAGTGAAAACACTCAGAATTTGGTCAAAATTTGACAGGTGAGTTCATGCGGAAAATTTATGCAGCATCTTGAAACTTGTTTACTTTGACAGGTCAAAAAAAGGCTCGGGAAATTATAAGGATTTGGACAAAACGCGCGTGAAATTATTCCCTAATTTCACTCGTCACCATTTGATTACACATACTAATTGAATGAAGTCGAGCGTAGCTTATGCGGCTGTTTAGTTTATGCACGTTTGTAATATTTGAGACAATGATCTTACCAAGGATCAGGTTTGATTATAAGCTTATAGAATTTTAAAAAGCCTTTAGACATCTTCTCACTGTAAATAGAAAGAAAACGTTCCAAAGAATATTTAGTTATAATTCTGGTTGTAAAATAAAGCTTTCAGCGATTTTCTTGCCTCGAGTTCATCTTTGAAAAAAGCAAACACCGGGAAGCCGGCTTACAAAATGCAAAAAACACAAACAAGGATTTTCAGAGACACTTAAATACTTGTCTTCGTGAATGAAAATTGTTGTCTCTGTATATGTTTCACCGAATTATTTTCCTTTTATTGATTGTTAGTAGTTTTTTTTTGCAATTTTAATCGCTGTGCCGTTTGTTTTCAGTCGCTCATGAACATCGCTTGCATGCAGGAGTAGTCAAATGCCGCACGTATCAAACGCTTTTGAAGATTACACATCGTTATAAAACCATTAAATAAAAAAATAAACATAAATTCTTTATTATGTTGAAGCGTATAACTCTACTAATCATAATTTAAACAGTCGACTTTGGCGCTTGTCAAAAGTGAGAACCGGCTAGCCGAACAGGTGATTTTGGAATTTTTTTAACGGTTTCGCTAAAAGCCCACGCGTGCTTCGATCGTCCTGAACATTGAGTGATTGCAGTTTGTATTGCAAAATTGTGAAATACTGCATTCTGTCCGAGGTCTGTATGATAAAAACAGCGCCTCATGGTACTGTTTCACCTCAGATGTGAAGTATAAAAAGTATAAAAGGTTGGTTTACACGTCCCCAGACCTGTTGGCAAGATTTTGTAGCGGAGCACTCGCGCGGCTCTGCAACGGCTCGAAATATCAGATGCCCTGACTATGAGCTGCGTCATTTACATTATACAAACTGGCGACTAAAAATTTGCATCTGGCGACTATATTTCTCCAGTTGGTCGCCAAAAGGTGACCTGACGATTTTTTTTAATTTCGAGCCCTGCTACTGTGAAAAACTTATTGCGTCATTGTGGCAGGAAAACTCGACACGTGATCTGATAACTGAACTTTGTACTAAAGTCTGTGTAGTCGTTCGGAGTCGTGGAGCTGATCGAGTATGTAGATTGAATGTAGATCATCGAAATTTTGCGCGAATTGATGTCGATGAATTTTTCAAGTGTAGAACAGAGAACAGAATTTTAAAATATGAACATGTGAAGAGATATACTT
The DNA here is from genome assembly GCA_942486025.1 of Porites evermanni. Lineage (NCBI taxonomy): Eukaryota > Metazoa > Cnidaria > Anthozoa > Scleractinia > Poritidae > Porites > Porites evermanni. Next base: position 172,653 of record CALNXI010000703.1, on the reverse strand, counting down.
TCAAGGGAGTGAAGAATTAAATACTAAATGAACTGGTTGTATCACACATAACTTGTGACATCTACTTTTATTAGGAAAGAAGAAAAGTATAAAGATACACAGAAGCATTGACATTTTTTAGCGTGATATGAGTATATACAAAATGTTTAGCATAGACTATTTCTACACTTTCCTAACATATCTTTGACATACTGCTGTATAACAAGCACTCTGGGTGAAAAACCCGAAGAAATAAAAAAGGCAATTATCGAAACTAATATGACATAATTATTTACATACTGTATAAAAAGTAAATACAAGTATAATTTCAGTTTTAAAACATATTATGCGTTCCGTACTACGCTCTAGTAATGTTCTTACAATAGTTAGACATCTCCTCATCACGATAGCAATTCAAAAATATTTCCAACACCAAGGTGAAAACAGAAACTGCCTGAAAGGTGCTGGAAATGTATCATTCTCTTCCGCAACAGTATTGCAGGACTCGAGAATCCATGGCATTACTACCTGTACCAACTAGGAAGTCATCAATGAAAGTAATTTCCTTCCTTCTCCACTGGATGACATAATTGCTCGGTCTTGTGGTAAGAATTTCCGCTAACGACATGCAACTCAGCATTACTTTTAAAAGTGCTTCTTCTCTTGATATGACATCTCCCGGATGTTGTGCAATACAAATGTAAGTTGAAATTCAACAAGGACAGGAAAGATACTGATCTTATTTTTTCTCATCGCCATCGTCCTTCATTAATACCGTTCATTGCGTATGTGATGAAATGACATCCTGTTCGTCTTAAGTTCGTCACACGTGACGTCTATTCATAAATCGTCCTTATGTTATTATCATCGTAAGTTTTCATTACTACTTTTATTAGTCTACCATTGTTAATTTTCACTTTTTAGCCCGCCTCGATTAGCTTGTGCTATTTGCGGGCTAAGCTGTCTTTGTAACTATATATGTTGTTGTTGTTGTCGTCTTAATTCGCAATTAGCTAATTTAAGTCGAAGTAAATATAGTTTATGTTACGCTCTGACCGCGAGGTCCTTGGTCCGCGACTTTTCAGAACTAGATGTAAATATTTCGTAGTTAAATAAAGTAAAACATAATTGGATACCTCCAATGATTTATATGACGAAGTTTCAACTTTACTACTGTTGAGTCCCACAAATCACGTGTGTTGACAGGTTGACGAATTATGAGACATTTTCCTTCTTTCTTGTCCATCACTACAGTGTCAGGCTTGTTTGCCTCCACCTCCAAATCTGTTTGAACTTTAAAGTACCACAAGATCTTTGTGTTCTCTGACTCAAGAACAAACTTAGGTGTATGATCATACTATGTTTTGCCTCTCTCGAGGACTATAGCGTCTATCACTTAAGCAACTTTGTCGTGTCTACAGTTCCTGTAACTTTTGCACGAGCTTCACCATTCTGCCACCACATGTGCAACCGTTTCCTTTCTCTCTTTACACATTCTACATCCAGGCGACAGCTCCTGTTTATCAACTCTGAATTTAATGCTATTCGTCACTTCTCAGTGCCCGGTCCTGAGCAGCAGTTAATAAACCCTCCATCTCTTTTTTTTTTCTTGGTTAAGTGCCTTCTTATCTTTTCCAATGTCGTTCAGAATCTGTTCTTGATATACTGCACGTAGTGCAATTTCCCCAGTTCTACTGATTTAATTCCCAGGGCTGTTAATCTCTAGCATTACACACTCTTCCACGCCGATCAGTCCCCTTCCACCTTAGTGATCTTCTAAGGTATAGTCTTTCGATATCAACCTATGTATCCAGTGCTCAATAAATTGTCAACAATTTACGTGTTTTCCCATCTATTTGACGGAGCTCTTCTTTCGACCATTCAATTATTCCAGCTCCTGAGCGAAGACACTGCTCGAGGAGCTTCAATTATTTTTGTTAATACATGTATAAGTGTTCAGTTCATAAGACCGTATTTCTTCTCCAAGGGCCGAACTAGTCTGCTACACAGCCGTATTTAGTGTCGTCACGCAACGCTCTTCCCCTCCTCCACTCCTGTGGGGAGGAGCGTGGCGTGACGACACTAAAAACGGCTGTGTAGCAGAGTATTGACGGATAGGACCTTCCGCAGAATATGTGCCGTTCCCACTAATGTTGTCTTTTGAATTTCCCAGAGGTTTACGTTTCCTGGAATTTCTCTGACAAGCTCCTCTGAACCTTTCTTGATCACCCGCCCCCCTAACGCACCTACAACCACTGGAATTATTTCTCTCTTCATCTGCCACATTCTGGTGATTTCTATTTCCAGATCTTTATACTTAGAAAGTTTTTCGGAAACCTTGAAGGAGGTATTTTCATCAGAGGTTATTATTATTATTATTATTATTATTATTATTTGTAGCTCAGAGACATGATACAATCCGAGATCTTCTGACATCACACATCTGTAAAGTGTGCAGAAATGTGGAGACAGAGCCACTCCTGCAACCACTCGACAATGAAGTATTCAACCTTCAGTCCACTGTTACAAGTCGAGAAGCGAGGCTGGATATGACGGCAGGAGGTTTTTGGACACCAGGCATAACGGCATTCTTTGACGTACGTGTAACGCATGTTAACTCCCGGTCCAACCAGGGCAAGTACACAGCTACGATCTTCAAAGAGCAAGAAAACGCGAAGAAGAGGAAATACAACCAGTGAGTGATGGATGTAGAGATGGGAACCTTTACACCACTGTTGTTTGGTACAAACGGGGGCATGGGACTCGACTGTCAGAACTTTGAAGAACTCTCGCAAATAAGCTTTCGACTAAGAACGATGAACCCTACGCCAGCGTTATTTCCTGGCTTCGAATACAGCTCTCATTTGCTATATTAAGAACTGTGCACGGATGCGTCAGAGGTTCTAGATATCCATTCAAATCACGTGAGGTCTCAGAAGACTTTACTTTCGCTGTAGCTGGTCTAGATCTGCACTCATAATTTTAGACCTAGATTTTTGATAGCTTTTTTTCTTAGTAATGCTTGATTTTCCTTTTCCCACTCTTAAATTATTCACAATTGTAAATAGTTGTCTATCGTGGACATATGAATTTTGAAGGGGTTTTGCCGGAAATTTGTATTTATGTAATATTGATGTGGACGTTTTATTTTTATGAATATTTTACAGAAGTTTTGTGTGTAGTTTTCATAAGATTTTTATAAGATTTTAATAAAGAATTTTTCAGTTATTGTTATTATCATTAATATTATTATTATTATTATTATCATTATTATTATTATTATTATTATTATTATTATTGTCATTACTACATTTTCATTATCAATGCCATTATAGGTACAAATATCTTCTCAAAGAATCATATCAGTAATCATGACGAACGCTTGATCGATAACAGATACCAGTTCCGTCATAAACTTGATGAAATTGTATGCGTAAACATTTTGAAGGAGGTAAAAGACCTTTGTACAACTTGCTATTACAACGCCGTGATGAGTTTAAACTTGAAGTTTTAACTTCATTAATTATAGGGAAATCACAAAAAGGTCCCCATTTTGAAACCTTCGATATATACAAACATCACAAGGCATTAAACACAAAACTTACAAAGAACAGAAATATTTGCCACAGCTTTAGCAGGACTCTCCACTCCATTACTGGCTGTGCACTGATACTGGATTATATTATTAATGGTATCGTTTCTGTTCAGAATCCCAGTATTGAGTACTGCATTGTAAGAAAGAGGTCCCGCATTGCCAACTTTCGTCCATGTAAGGGTGGGGTTAGGTTTACCAGTTGCATTACAATATAATGTTATACTCTCCCCCTCCTCCACAATGTCTGCTGTTTTATTGATTTCTACCAGCGGAGCATCTGCAAAATAATAACTGTTGCTTAGTAACAAGTATATTAACGGGATTAAGCTGATAGAAACTTAACAAAGCTTCCTAACTAGAAGGGAACAAAATCCAAAAGGCCCAATAGGTGAAACACTGAATGAATCAATGCATGTTCGGTGTTTTGATCTGCAATCTACTTACCAACAACAACGACGCTGACAGTAACGTTGTCTCCCGCACCAACGTCGTTGATAGGAACACACATGTACACACCATCGTCCTGCACAGGGTGATTTAACACACCTGAGGGGTTATTTCCAACAGGATTGCCATTATAGTAAAAGAAAAACATATTCGCAGCAGGATTAGCATCTGTATTGCAGTCAAGTGACAAAGTAGAACCACGCAGCACTGTGGTGTTAGTTGGCATTGTTGTCAATGTTGAAGCTGAAGGGCGATCTATACCAAGAAAATGAACATGTTCATGTTATAATTTTACTAGCAGCTAAGAAAAACCTGAGTACAGTCAACGTTATTTATCATTCGTCATTTATCAATCAGTAATTGAGAGTCACCTCCTTTACTAATTCATTGCGTGATTTCTCACGCTGAAACATGTAGTTATGCAAGGAAAATCCTCATTCAACTGCTTATTCACCATCGTCTAGCTCGGCAGAGAAATACTGTTAAGACTTAGCGGACATTAGTTTGATCCTGCCAATCATAAACGGCACTTGGATTGCATACGCGCATTCAAGTGCGATAAGAGTTAAACGCGAGAAAAGAGAACTAATCCTGGATTAAACTTAAACTACAAGAAACGACACCTTACACTCCCACTGAACGTTAGTCCTGTAAAGGGAAATCAAGGAACCACTCAGTTCAAACCATTTTGTTTATGGGTTACAATGCGGGTGTTTTCTCAAAGTGCAATAACTGACATTTAAGAATTTATTCATGCTTAGCGTGCGTATATCGAGTTATGGAAGCAAGCGGGAAGTTTGGAGAGCACGAAAGATGCGTAAGAGTAGCTCGAGGCGCAGCCGAGAGCAACTCTCGCTACTTGAGTGCTCTCCAAACTTCCCGCGTGCATCCATAACTCGATATACGCCCAGCTAAAAGCATGAGCAATTTCTTTTACAACATAGCTGACAAAAATATTTGCTTTTTAATTAACTGCAAAATTCTCGTAACGCGCGACACAGAAAAACAAACGCTCCTATTGGCTGGTTACAAACACGCCACAATCGTCGTTTGAAAGAAAATTCTTTCTCTAAAACTGAGAAAGAAAACTTGCTTATTTATTCGTTAACGATTAATGAAAACGAAGCAGAAACTAAGGTAAAAGTCCACTTAAAGTTAAAATACTAAGAGGAGGGGTATGTTTGGATTCGCTGAAAAGATGCCGTTATATTTTGCTTGGCGAAATCCAGACAACTTGTTTTTTAGCGAAGACGACTGTCATCCTACTTTATATTCATTTACGAACAATGGCTGGTCATCACGGCTTCTTGAGAAGACCTGGCAGCAGGTTGTTTTTGTGAGTAATAAATTTGTGTCTTCTTGCGGTGTAATTTGTATTGTTATTGCTAGAGTAATTTAATTTTCCTGCTGAACACGTCATCATGAAAAAAATCTTTATTTACGCACAGGGCGTGCGTAAATAAAGATAGCGGCTCGATGGGACTTATATAGGGCAAGCACGTGCGTTATGTTGTCAGTAATGTTTTTACACTCGGTGACGTAGGCGACTGAGAAAAGAAAATGCAAGTACCTTAAAAAAGGAGCTGAACAAATAACAATCTATAAAAGATCCAAGACAATACTGTGACTGACTATGACATCAAGTGCAACAGTGGTTCCGCATATGGAGGCAAAAAGGTGAGAAGCCGTTGTAATTAGAATTTGACGTTAACTTTTTATCTCATGGCCACCCTCGTTCTGGAGGTCTTATTCTCTTGAACGCCTCATCACCGGAATAATACCTTGATTGCGATTTGTACTTTACAGCAAAACAACAAGATTCAGAAAGGTCAAAAGAGCCGATTCAACCCAGCAGGGTTAAACGGTGTTCAGAGTAAAGAACTTGATTGGAAATATATACGACAGGTGTCCTCCGACGCTTTGGCCGCTCATTTATGTCGAGGCAACAAACATATAAACAGCTTGCATCACACTACTTCTGTAAATCAGGTTCTCAGGGTGATGGGTTTGGATAGCCACGACAGACCACATTTCGGCGGTAAGATTTATTTCACAGACCAGTACGCATTTTTCGAAGGTCCTGGTAATTGTAGGGTGTTGAAAGCAGTTGTATGTTTCCAATGTTTGCTTTCAAAAATTAACTGTTTAGTGGATTAGGAAAGCATGCAACCCGAAGTCAGTAACAAAGTAACAAAGAGTCTTAACTTTTTATTTTAAATACAGCCTCGGGAACGATAAGGTAGCTGATTTTTCAAGAAACCGGCCACAGTACAGTTGGGAAAATTGGATTTCTGAAATTGCTTTACAATTTCTTTGTTTTAGTCTAAAAAGCAAGTTCATCATTTTGCCCTATAGTTTGGAGACTATGTTACTATTTGTCTATTTATCCTCTATAGCCTGACACTATACCCTGTACATGCAAATGAAACTTACAGTGAATAGTTATATTTGCAATAGCTGTAGCAGGACTCTCCACTCCATTGCTGGCTGTGCACTGATACTGGATTATGTTATTAATGGTATCGTTTCTGTTTAGAATCCCAGTATTGAGTACTGCATTGTTAGAAAGAGGTCCCGCATTGCCAACTTTCCTCCAGGTAAGGGTGGGGTCAGGTTTACCAGTTGCATTACAATATAATGTTATACTCTTTCCCTCCACCACAGTGTCTGCTGTTTTATTGATTTCTACCAGCGGCGCATCTGCAAATAGTCATTGAATTAGCTTAGCAAGGGCAATATACTGAACAAAATATGTTGAAAACGTGACGTGACAACAAAGCTCTCTAACACAATTGATTAGAACCTAAAGTACAATGTAAACCGCTGAATGAATCAATGCATGTGCGGCCTGTTTACTGACTCACCAACAACAGTGACGTTGACGGTAGCATTGTCTCCTGTGCCGACTGTGTTGATAGGAACACAAGTGAACAATCCATCGTCCTCAACAGTGCGATTGAACACACCTGAAGAACTGCTCTCTAACAAACTTCCTTTAAAGTAAAAGTGATACACATTGGCAGGAGGATTAGCGTCTGTAGTGCAGGTAATTGACACGTTAGATCCACGCAGCACTGTGGTGTTACTTGGAATAGTTGTTATTGCTGAAGAGGAGGGTCCGTCTACAGTTAAAGGAACATACAAAGCAAACAAAATAATAAAAAATGTATCATTTCAAAACATACACCAGGGTCGTAAGATTCAAATTGTATTTTGATATTGTAAAAAATTGAAACCGAGAAATAGTAACAAGTAGGTATACACGGACCACAGTGGTCATAATAAAAACAATAAAAGAGAGATACAATAAAAAGAGGACCAGCAATGTCCGATTTCATTTTAAGTAACCTGACTTACTATTCCAAGCGTTTCTATTTATAACAGTTAGTTTGTTCAGGTTAGCTGTGCGAGACTGATCGAGGAATCCACTATTTGTAGGTACTGAGTGGACAGTATAGTCATATTTAACTGTAAGCAAGTAAAGATGTCCATCATGTTTTGGTCAAACGTAATATAATAGCACGTTAGATCCTGTAATTGACAACTTAAGCGAATGTAGCTCATACTTACAGTTAACAGTAATATTTGCAATAGATGTAGCAGGACTTTCCACTCCATTACTCGCTGTACACTGATACTGGATTATGTTATTGATGGTATCGTTTCTGTTTAGGATCCCAGTACTGAGTACTGCATTGTTAGAAAGAGGTCTCGGATTGCCAACTTTCGTCCATGTAAGGGTGGGGTCCGGTTTACCAGTTGCATTACAGTACAACGTTATACTCTCCCCCTCAACCACAGTGGCTGCTGTTTCATTGATTTCTACCACCGGAGCATCTGCAAATAGTTATTAAATTAGCTTAGCAACGGCAATACACTGAACAAAAGATGTTCAAAACGTGACGTGACCTCAAAGCTGCCCTAACAGCTAAGGTATAATGTAAACTGCTGAATGAATCAATGCATGTGTGGTCTGTTTACTGACTCACCAACAACAGTGACGTTGACGGTAGCATTGTCTCCTGTGCCGACTGTGTTGATAGGAACACAAGTGAACAATCCATCGTCTTCAACAGTGCGATTGAACACATCTGAAGAATTGCTCTCTATCAAACTTCCTTTAAAGTAAAAGTGATACATATTGGCAGGAGGATTAGCGTCTGTAGTGCAGGTAAATGACACGTTAGATCCACGCAGCACTGTGGTGTTACTTGGAATAGTTGTTATTGCTGAAGAGGAGGGCCGATCTACAATGCAAATAAATGTCATTAAACAAAGGAATTAGACGCGGTGAAAATGGTGAAAAGAATCAAAGACAGATGATTTCAGAAAAGTACTTTTTCCTGACGTGAAGAAAATGATTAAGCCAGAGTTAAAATATCGTGTTAAGATGGCGTGTATATCGACCTTGTGGTCATCCTAAGTCATAATTTTTAATGATTTACTGAATAAAGCACCGGTTAAATAGTGATGAGATAGTGAGGATTAGACTCAGAAATTCATTGTGTTAGTTGGTTACGGGTTAATTTTCTTATTGGACAGACAAGCAGTTACACTTTTCACCAGGTGAAACTATTCTAAGGCCAGAAACATTGCAGAAACAAGACTGTTTTTAAAAGTCAACAAGCATTACAACGTCCTCCTCGGAGAGTTAAAAAAACAGGTTTCCCAACATTAAAAATGCACAAATGTAGATGACACAAGCAGACCAATCGTGCAAACGAAAAATCTTCAGAATTTTACCGAGCGTTATTTTCACGAGCAGTAGTAAAAGACTGGGTAATTACTGTGAAATTCAAGTGTAAAAAATGTAATGGCTTAAATCATTGACTCATACCTGATAGCATGAAAAAGATCCAGGGCTCTAATAACTTTAGGACTTGACATCAGAAGAAGCAACAGACAGCTACCTGTTTTCTTAGCGTTTTGTGGAGAATGACACTAAGACTCATTTACATCTCCACAGCACGGAAAAGTACTTTTCTTAAAGTAAGCACGACACATTTACTTTACATGTAAAGCGCAGTATAAAAAGACCTCCTTCTTTTGGTGAAAAATTCGAACTACACAAATGCCCAAGGGAGGTAACACTAGAAGCCTTGCCGCCTTTCCGGGTGAAATTTCTGACCCTGAAACAGGTCCACCTGGTAAAAAATTCCATCGCCAGCGAACAAAACTATTACTCGTCCTGATGAGAAAGAACTATGGACCACCATTCCTTTCAAAACATCAAGTCATCAAGGCACCGCTGGATCCCGGATATCGATCTTTCAACGACATCAGTTATGAAAGATTTGGGAATCGAAGGTATACACTTACAGGAATCCGACAGTGTAATACGAAAGCTATCTTTAAAGGAATTGTTGTCAAATTTAAAGCGAGAACTCCTGTAGTTTTAAGGCGAAACAACTACTAGATGGATTCAGCACCATGGTTCGCGACAAATAGTTATACGACTCAGGTCTGTCAAATGTTACTCATTTTTGGTAAGTCGTCTTTTTATAATTGGTGACGCAGTAGATCTTCTTCAACACTACCTTAACTGTCGGACCGTATAAAAGAGTCTGAGGAAAACGAGTCACGTGTGTCGTAAATGAAATTTTAGGGACTCCCTGCCCTTTTTCTTCCGTTCGTTTCGTGTACGTCTGTATAGTATTGAACATTGTTAAATAAGATTTACATGAAAAAAGTGACTTACATTCAATAAATTCTTATTCTTATTTAGTACCCTTTTTTCTTCAAAGTAACATAATTATTATTTTCTTCTTCTTCTTCTTCTTCTTCTTATTATTATTATTATTATTAACTTAAATGATTATAATTATCACTCTTCTTGTTATGTCATTTTAAACTTCATCAAAATTTAGAAAGAATAAATGGAAGCGTAAAAGACCCAGCCTACACTTCTATGTTGGAATAACAAAAAAACAACACAGAAAAATTGAAATAAAACAGATACTTAAAAAAATGAGGGAACATAAGCAACAGTTGCAGTTAGTGAGAAGTAATAAACATAACTCAATCAATCGCTGATCCTCAAGCAGCCAAATGAAGTAAAATGGCTGAGTGAAATGGGCAGCTCAGTGCAAAATGAAAAAAAAAAAGAAAGAAAAAAAGAAAGTTAATGGAGGGGCGGGGGTGGTTGTTCCATTTTTTCACTCCGTTCCTTTCTTCTTGTTGTCCACGAGAAGAGCTTCGTGATGCCGACACACAGTACAAGTAGTTTCTTATTTTGGTACTTGGGAGTTAGGTAATAGTTTTAAGTAGATTTTCCTTATTGGTTTAGTTAATTACAAGCTGAAAACTACAAATAGGCAGACAAGATAAAAGATAATTTTTCATTACTGTGATTCACACTTTCATAAAGTTCGACGTCTTTTACGTTTACCGAAATGCAGTACATGTAATGCACGCCCTCTTTTGGCATTTGGAGGTGTTTCTCGGTGTTGCAAAGATCGTTTCCTTTTTCTTTTCTTTACTTTTTGGAGTGCGCGAGAGGATTATTGGTGAACAGTGACTAACGCTTGACCTAGCCTCTTAAATTGTCAACAGTCAGGTTATATGTTATCGGTATAGAAGTTAGGTCCAGTTCATAACTCGTGCTTCTACAGTGCCGAACTTTCGCCAAAGGCATGGCAGAAACACGACTTCTGAGTAAACATTTTAAGTTTGGTTCGGTAGAACAATTAAATTCGACAAGGTCAGCCGTGCTACACGACTCTGGATGGTAGTAATTCAAATATCTCGAACTAAATTCATAAATTATGACAATGTGTTTCCGGAAATGTGAAAGATCTCCCAAATTTCTCCTTCCCACGCTAACTAAAACGACATATATTGATTAGACAATTTGAAAGTTGACCATATCCATCTTTTTCTCCACACAGTGTATAGTGTGTGTGTGTTATTTACTTACCTATTTTGTTTGTTTGTTCTTTGCTACTATTTCAAAAAAGAGTTGAGTTCGGCACGGCAGAAGCACGACATATGAACTGAGCCTTTCTTTCACGCATTGACAAAGGGAAGTGTTTAAGTGATACTTGTACATTTTATGTGAAGGAGAAGAGAGAGCTTAATGAGCAGACCTTATCGAAGGGTTTTCACATGATTATAAAACAAATCAATTTTTAATAAAAGCCCAATTTGCCACTTGGTCATGCACCAGGGTTGGTGGCTTACGAGAGAGTTGAACGTATTTTTATGTAGGGTATCAGTTTTTATCGTTCGACCAAATTGCCTTACGCTTACTCTAAAATATTACAATAAACAACAACGAGTTTGATACAAAAGAAAATACAAGGACATCTCTGACATGTTCTAAAAGTTTTATCACAAGACAAGTGTTACACAGTTGTCTTGAAAAAAAAAACAGTTTTTTTCTCTTCACAAGCTTTGTTGGAGTAAACAACACGATAATTTGTCCCATTTCATTTTGAGTTATCATTTGCTTGACCTCTCTAACAATAATTGTCAAACCAAGATTAAATTTTGCTTTTGTTCTACATATCTAAAGAGACAGACTTTGAAATGCATATAGGTCCCAATATGTTGTTTATAATGTACATAATAGTGGACTTAAAGCTACAAAACCTGCACTGTAAACCAGACTGCAAGCTGTGGGCACGAGTTACCTTCCACTGGATTTTCAAATTTAGACTGCATTGCTAGGGAGAACCTTAAAGATTGGGTATTGTACCCTGTAGAATAGGATAACAACACCAAAAATGGGGAATATATGGGTAGTGGGTCAAACATCAACCGAAATCGTACTGGCCATATGGTGGGTTAGAGATAGATATTTAGATATATTCTTGGCAAAGGATTATAAAAGTATAACCAATCTATAGTTAGTCTTTTAGCAAAGAAGCATTAAACACCAAGAGAAAGCTCCATTTGCTGAATGAAATTTGTTGGCAACTACATATAGTGCTCAAAACCTTTGAGTTGATATTTGTTACATCAATAAAATCTTCTGTTCAATAATAAATACAACTTACAGTACACATCAATTTCACAGGTCTGTGTGCCATTTCCGATCTCATTTGATGCATGACATATATAGCTGCCCCTTTCACTCCTTGTTATAGCTGTTATCACAAGAGTCTTGGTAGACGACTCAATATTTCCTGAACTCGCATTGATCCATGCAACATTGGGCACAGGGCAACCAGTAGCGTTGCAATAAAGAGTTGCATTATTACCCTCAGTAACTGGAGTGGGACATCTTTTGAATGTCACAGTTGGTTTAACTGAAGGATACAAACATAACATTGGTCGATACAATAGTACCGTAAAATTCCGTAAAATAAGCCCCTCCAAATATAAGCCCCCCCCCCCCCCCCCCTCCCACCAAACTCGTAAACGCCAAAAAACCTCCTTTAAATCGCCCCTCCAGATACAAGCCCCCAGGGGCTCGTACCTAGAAATTGCCCTTAAATTTAAAATACAAGAAAGCAAAAACTGTACATTAACACAATAATTTTTGCATTTCTCATACAGCTGTAGAACTATTAAGTGTGCTAAATGATTGCGGAAAAGTGTCCCAAAAGTTCGTTCCTCTAATTTCATGCACTATAACTTTTGATCAAAGCTTTAGTTTTACTTGAAATTCCTAGAAGATGTTTATTTCACTATCGAGAACTTGTATTCAGAATTTCAGTTACTGGCGTACCCTTTTTGTTTTTTTATAACATTCTGTAGCCGTTGCGCATGAAGTGGAATACAGCGTGTGGACCCACAGATGATCCATATTGAACTTTTTTATCAGCTTGTGCGCAGGAGCCTGTTCAGCCCCCAAACAATATTTGTTTAGTTTAGGCAGCTGAACAAAATATTGACCACTCATTCAAAAAAGATAATCATCCCTTCCACAGTAAGGCTTTTGTACTTCTTTACAAAATTGAGACTAGCTGGGCGTTACTTGATAGACTAAGCAGTTTTTTTGGCCATCTCAGGGGTCTCTAATTTTTTAAACATTTTAAACAGCTTTTCATGACCCTTTCTGGACTTTGCTTGCCAACTATGTGAGAGTTTCCTTGTGGAGAAGTCTCCTTTTTTGTATCTAGTCTTCTTAAAACTATTTTACCTGCTTTATTCAGGACTTTTGGTCTTCCCCCTCGTTTCTTGCCTTCAAAACCTTCATTTCGCCATGATCATTTACCACCCAACATTCTGATTTTTCCAGTTTTTTCTTGCCTTCAAGACCTTCATTTCGCCATGATCATTTACCACCCAACATGCTGATTTTTCCAGTTTTTTTAGCAGTTTCTATAACAGATAAGCCAGTAAATCGAAGTATACATGCTTATGCTCTCACGTAGCTGGACGTTTTTGCGTTAAGGGTGTTTATCTTTCTTGATATTCACAACAACAAAAAAGGAAGGAGTTGGAGCAATTCGGGCTATAAAATACAAACAAAAAAAGGCTGGAAAATATACTCGCGCAAGCGCACCTTTGGCGCGGCAGTACACAAATCGAATATTCGACTCAAAAGATAGCACAACAAGTACCAAAATAGTAAATTAGATATAAAGTCACAACTTTTGTTTAAATGATTTTCTTACCAAGTCCAATCGAACTGAAATACAGACTTATAAAGTGGAGGAACGAACTTTTGGGACACCCTGTACTGGAAATGCAAACACTAGTGGAGCAAGGCTAACAACTAAAACAAAAGTTACCAAAACAGTCATAAATCTTAGTTTTTCTGGAATATTAATTATAATAGTGAGATGAGAAAAGCCAGAGTAGTAGTAGAGTAGTGTGAGAGTAAAAGAAAAGCCATGGGGTCATGGGGTGATTGCATACAAGGCCAGGTAATTCATGTTTGAGCATAAACTACGTCACCATTAACAAAGATTTGGAAAAATTATCACAGCTGGATTAGATAAAGATGAAAATTTGTGATCAATCAGGGTTGCGATTAGTGGTGTGCCCGTCATCGATTATAATCGATCATTGATCCAAAATCTTTAAGAGACGCGACAATCGATTGTTGCGGACAAATGAAAAAAAAATATTGACGGCAAATAAAACCATAAAAAAAAAATTGTGTAAGCTGTAAATTCCCCTCGAGTGCAGATTAACTACACTACCAGGCTTGGGGAATGCAATTTCTAGATACTGTTTACTGTAAGAAGAAAATCAACTAATGTTAATGTAAATAAAAATAATAATAATAATAATAATAATAATAACAATAATAATAATAATAATAATAATAATAATAATAATAATAATAATAATAATAATAATAAAACCACTGCGACTTGTACACAGTTGAAACAGACATGTTTTTTTATCAATAGCTTTTCCGAGTAAAATCGATGATCAATCGGTTGGATCAATGAGATTATTTCCGATGATCGATTATAAAATCTCAGCCAATTCCCATCACTAGTTGCGATGACATCGGAGTTGTCATACTAGGGAACTGACGCCATTACCTATTTTACTTGCAGCCATATTTCTCGGCACTGGAAATTTTTCTTTTTTTTAATCGTTCACGGGAACTTTTTTTGTCCCTGATGTTCCCTAAGTTTAAGCGAAATCTATAGCAGCGTTATCGAGATATTTTGGTATGAAGTTTTTATAGTTGGAAATACGGTCAAAAACTGGACAATCCTGATTTTCGGCCGTTATCTGTACAAGACAAGACACTTTTGAAATGCAATTACACATCATTGTAGTTTCAGTCTTTTAAAAAACATGTAACAAAGATCATCAAGAGCCGATTGCTAAAAAAAAAATTGATTGTTTACCCACGAAGCAAATAGGTGTTCATATTAACTCGTTTAAATCACAGTGTCCGTGCGTTCCAGATCGAATTGGAATTTGGAAGTGTTAGTTTTTTGAGGAGAGGGGAAAACCGGAGTAGCCGGAGAAAAAGAAGGATTTCATTTTTTATAGTTGGAAATACGGTCAAAAACTGGACAATCCTGATTTTCGGCCGTTATCTGTACAAGACAAGACACTTTTGAAATGCAATTACACATCATTGAAGTTTCAGTCTTTTAAAAAACATGTAACAAAGATCATCAAGAGCCGATTGCTAAAAAAAAAATTGATTGTTTACCCACGAAGCAAATAGGTGTTCATTTGAACTCGTTTAAATCACAGTGTCCGTGCGTTCCAGATCGAATTGGAATTTGGAAGTGTTAGTTTTTTGAGGAGAGGGGAAAACCGGAGTAGCCGGAGAAAAAGAAGGATTTCATTAGTAGGTATCAATGCGCTCTTGTTAGCAGTTTTGTAAAAATTTTGGTCTACTTTTAATTAACAAAGAAGCGAATAGTTTTGAAACCACTGGATAGATATTTTTTCAGAAATTCATCTTCTCGAGATTAACCGTCGTTTAATGTCACTTTTCAGTTTCAAGATTGATATATTGCGACGCAGTAAAATTTGGTTTCTTCAAGTCTTCAGTACAGAAGAGCAGGCTTTGCAGTGTCATTCCCAGGGTTCTCTCTCTTTCTTCCTCAAGAAAGAACCCTGGTTGCGGCTGGTCATGTGGCGCCCTGTGACAATGAAATCCTCATCAGCCTAAGATTATCTTTGTTATGCTCAAACAACTTCGTTCACCGAGCAAATGAACTCAAACTTGAAGCAATAATATGTGATCTGAAAAGGTAAAAGGAGAAAGGTTAATGTTCATGACTGTTTTTAAGGCTGTTTTTGGGAGGATCGCTCTCAAAATTTTGAATTCGACCCTTATCATTTTTCAAACTGCGTTTCGTATCGTTTGTGAACAGAGAGAAACTCAATTAACAAACCTTTATTTTAGTCATATTTTAATGACCAGTTAAACAAACTGATTTTATTCTTCATTGCCTTTATTGTTGTCATAGTGATATCAAATTCACTTAAAAACTTGACAAACTTCAATTCATATTCAATCACTGGTGGAAATTTTAGCGGAGCTCCACCCGCGCGCGAAGCGCGCGCGTGGACGGAGCCCCATAGCTAAGGAAATGTGGTAACCTACCCATCCGAGAAAATTTGGTAATCACGTGACCGTACGCCCGACCGTCCGTCCGCACAACAGGGAAACCAATGTTTACTCTCACACTTTCTAGCTAGTTTGGGAGCCCAATAGAAAACTAATTGCACATCAATGTTGTGATCAATTGACAGCTGTTAAAACAGGATATCCGCTGACCAGTATCACCTGACCGTAGCGCGGGCTCAAGAGTCGACCCATGGAGGTCGAGTACTTTTTTGAAGTTATCCGCTGACAAATTACCAGTTTCAAATGATCGCAGGCTCAAGTCTATTTTTTTCCAATGATTCATGATTCATATGAAATATATTGTGTTTATGTCACTATGGCCCCGCACTGTCAAGATTTTGATTTCAAACTGACCTCGGACGCGAAAATTCAGCCACTTTTTTTAAAAATAAAGGCGGGGAAGACCTTTTCTTACCATGGTCACGCGTTGGTCACGCTCTACGTCCAATTTTTGTACTCTGATTGGTCAAAATTTGACAGGTGAGTTCATGCGGAA
The DNA here is from genome assembly GCA_942486025.1 of Porites evermanni. NCBI lineage: Eukaryota > Metazoa > Cnidaria > Anthozoa > Scleractinia > Poritidae > Porites > Porites evermanni. Next base: position 156,132 of record CALNXI010000703.1, on the reverse strand, counting down.
AATTTATGCAGCATCTTGAAAGTTGTTTACTTTGACAGCTAAACAAAGCTGACAGAGTTTTGTGTCAACTTGTGATGTTTTTAACTGTCTTTTTCCACTGGATGTACAAAATGAAATACAGCTGCTATCAAGAGTCTTCTGTTATCCATGGCTGGTTTGTTTATTGGGTTTTTGGTTGAGAAATGCGTCGCTTGTCAAAATTGGGTAATCCGATTTCGGATGGCATCGTTTTCGTCTTTCACCTTGCTCAATGCGTAAGAGGGTTTAAAAGTCTCAAGCAACTATGGTCTTCCTTGATATCTTTCAGGAACTGAATCTCGAATGGTAAGCCTGAGTAATTATTGTATTTGATGTTTGTTTTTGTTATATCTAATTTCATGAAGCCGAGCACAGTTTATGCGGCAAGTTTTTGCACGTTTGAGTCAATGATCTGATCTAGTATCAGGTTTGATATAAGCTTACAGAACTTTAAAAGGCCTTCAGATATATTTTCTCACGGCAAATAGAAAAAAAAAACGTTCCGAAGAATATTTAGTTATCAATTTGGCTGTAGAAAGAAAAACTTTGAGTGATTTTCTTGCTTCGAGGAGTTCATCTTTGAAAAAAAAACAAACACCGGGAGACCGGCTGAAAGTAAAACAAAATAAACTTAAGCTTAAGCTTTAAGCTTAAAGACTCAGCATTTTTAGAGACACTTTAATACTTGTCTTCGTGAATGAAAAGTGTTGTCTCTGTAAATGTTTTAACGAATTATATTTCTTTTATTGATTGTTAGTAGTCTCCCTTGCAATTTTAATCGCTTGTCCGTGGTGTTTGTTTTCATCGTTCATGAACATCGTTTGCAGGAGTACTTAGAAATGTCGCTTTATAAGATTACACATCGTTATAACTGGAACCATTAAATAACAAAAAATAATGATAATAAATTCGTTATTATGTTGAAGCGTATTTCCATTAAAGTTCATTCAAACACTCGACCACACTGACAGCTCGCATTAAAAATGAGAACCGGCTGGCCGTATGGGTGATTTTGGAAATTTTTTGAACGGTTTCGCTAAAAGCCCACGATTGATTGTCCTGAACATTGAAAAATTGTGAAATGCCGTATTCTGTCCGAGGTCTGTATGATAAAAAGTACTGTTTCACCTCAGATGTGATGTATAAAAAGTGTAAAAGGTTGGTTTACACACCCTCAGATTTGTTGTGAAGAATTTGTAAAGTAAACCTGTCGAACGCAAAAAATGCGGCCTGATTTGTTTTCCAAGAATTTGTTTTCGAGGCCTAATCTACTGTGATCAAGAGCCATTATGGCTCTTGAATGTGATAGAAGATGTTTGCTATTTTTTGGGTGTACATACATGTGTATTTAGGCTATCAACTCGATGTAAGATGTTTCACTCTAAAATAACTTATCCTTTCTCTCAAAAGTCACATGAATGTGCCCTTAAGTTAACTGATTTGTGGATTACAAGTTTATTGTTTGATTTAAAATATAGATTTATTAATGGGAGCTTCGCTTTTAGCCCTGGCTAAATCTATATATTATAGTAATCAGACAAGCATAAAATCACTCTTAAGTAAATATCAGTATGGCCTCCGAAAAACTATATCTACACAACTTGAAGATAAAAAAATAATAATAATCCTAGTTGGAATCTACAGACTACCCGAAAAATTAACTGGTTACTGTAGACTTCTTTTGGAGGAAGAACTGTGTCACACCTAAAACTAGGCCTCTCTGAATCAACAGAATGTCGTCGTATATATAATTAAACCTTAATAAACTTTAGGGTTCATGGAATGAGACACGATACACCAGAAGGAAAACGTCTAGCGCATCTACATGTAGAAGAGGGACAAAATTTAAATGTCTAATTCAACAACCAACTAGAGTTCAAACTTTGGAGTCACACACTCCTGAGACCAATGGATGTTATTCTAACCAATAATTCCAACATCTTTGATGCTAGGTGGGGTGAATGATCCAGCTATTTCGATCATTCACTTGAAGTAACCGTAACTACTAGTATTGGGTTCAGGAGGATGATAGGAAAGGTCTTCCAAGTGTCCATCAAAATACAACTTGCAGTACCCCACAAGAGATTTGTAAACATTTTAGGCTTTCAGCATTTAATGTAAGGGATATTTTCCCGCCAGGTAAATTAAAAATTTGGAAATCTAAAGTCTGCTACATACAGTAAGTAAAATTTTTTGGTCCATTAAGGTTTTTGTGATCCAATGGATTTCCCAGATCTCCCTCATCGGTTTTTAGTTGCTCTTTCATTGAAATTCTTTGATTGAGTGGTACGTGTTTCCATCTTATGTAGATGTAGCAATCTTTGGGACTTTCATCTCCCTACTTTTTTCACAAAGTTCTTCTAGTTCAACCTTATGTTTTCCAGAGCTTTGAATGCCTCTTTGTTTTAAGTATTCTTTTAACCAAGGAATTAACAGGTTTGAAACTGCCCGCCGCCAAATTAAAGACCAGCCATCTTGTGTCCTCTAAGCCTAATTTACATGTGAGGTCCTAGTCCTCAGGAGAACGAATCCACAAATATTAAAAGGACCCTTAGGCTATAGGTGATCTCTCATTTTAATGTCACTTACATGTATAGTGACAGAAATGACTCATTACAACCCCAGCCAATCATTTTCAGTCACTTGTTTCCATACGAAGGAATTTATCATCTACGGGAAGCTCTGGATAAAGGGAACAAGCATTTTCCCACTTCATACTGATAATTGTAATTTTATACAGAATTAGGTATGTATTGGGAATGGGATCATGATAAGTGCAGAAGAAGACTGCTGGGTTAATTTTATTAATAAAACTTTTAGAAGTGTTATTTTCAACTTATTGTTTTAGCCAGGTCTGAACACAATAGTTTACACTTGTAAATTACGTGCTAGTCTTGTAAAAGTTTCAGTTTAATTGACCCCTGATTGGTTTTTAACCTCCTCGCATGTTTTGAAGCCCACACTGATACACAATCTACAGGGATGCCAACAGGCATGTACATATTGCATGGTGCAAACGTACTGGCAATGAACATTACCAGTACAACTATTGTTGATATTTACCTCCAACAATAATAGTAACAGTTGTGCTGTTTGCTGCTCCCACAGTGTTGTTGGCCTGGCATCTGTATGCGAAGACTCCACTGCTTGACAGCATCCTGATCCACTCTCCTGAACTGCTTGTGCCCAAAACAGTGTCATTTCTAAACAACTGGTAGTAGTACACTTCGGGATTACCATGAGTACCAACTGAGCAAGTAAAGTTCAAATAGCTTCCAAGACAGGCTTGGTTTCCAGTGGCATTTGTTGACACCTGTACATTCTCTGGTTTGACTGAAAAAAAGGAATAAGGGAGGAAAATTGAAACCTTCTAAAACATTCTCTGATAAGTATTACATGTAAGTTGTTCAAAGTTGATTAAAAAATGCACAAATAAAACAGGTACTAGCATCTTTAGGGCTGCTTCCTTCCACTTAATGATCCATCACTCTATACACTTCCCGATAAAACAAACTATAAGATAAGGGAGAGTAGTGGAGAGCCTGTAGACCTGTAACCTAGCTATCCTCATTTTTCAACAAAGTTGCTACATGTACCTTATAGTTGGAATGGTCAAATATGATAATTATGATTTATTACATGTGAATTCTGAGGGCAATTGCTAGCCCACAAGTCCAATATTCTCTGGCTGTTCCAATGAAACTGAGAGGTGGTTGTAGGGGTGTTCTTGTGCACGGATAAGAAAGCGTCAATTTGGTAGTTTAATTTTTTCACATATCAGTGAACATGAAAATACATATTCATGCCAAAGCAGCTCCAAGACCACCATTTTATAATGCTACAGACACATCTTGCAGTCAAACCTCTATTAAGCGGGTCACCCTCAGGAATTAGCCAGGTGACCGCTTAACAAAGGTTTTCTAAATTAAGCCCATAATAGATCTTTGTCACACGACGGCCATTTTGCCCCAGGAGATTAAAGAGCTTTTTTTTTTTTTTTTGCATGTTTAGCCTCGCAGTGAGAACGAGGCTAGCCTAGCAAGTACAAAACTTTTTTTTATCTCTTGGGACAAAATGGCCACTGCGTGACACAAGTCTATAGGGCAGAAGTTGATGTACAGTGCTAGTATACCTTTGGCCTATTTTGGTTTACACTTGCATCAAATCATGAATTAAAACACAGTGCAAGTAGGGGCCTTCATTCGCTCAATGAGTGTAGGTTATGCTCATTTTCTTAACACAGATTACCCTTAAATTAGTGCAGAAAAGAAAGTCATCAAGCTGCACGTTGGAGACGAAGAGCATGGCTCTGTCCAAGACCTCCAAACTGGCATGCTAATAATAAATAATAATACTAAACATATTTATATAGTGCCTATACTTTTCAGTGCTAAGCGCTTTACAATGCTTCAAAAAGGTGTGGATAAAAAATAAAAATCTTTTAAAAAATCATTTACATATATATATACACAGTCACAAAAATACAAAATAAGAAACCTAAGATAGTTCGTAAACTCGCTTAAAAAGAAAGGTCTTCAATTTAGATTTAAACTTATTTACATCATTGATCGATGTAATGTCAATAGGCAAATCGTTCCAGAGTATAGGGGCAATAACTGAAAAGGCCCTTAAGAGCGAATCCATGCAAAAATCGACCAAAATCGCCGATTCGTGGCAAGGCTCAAAAAATCAAAATCGCTCTTCTTTTGCAGACTGGTAGACTTTAGTAAGTATACAAACGCTATGTATTTTTTTCTTCGAAAGATCCGTTCGTTCCTGAGAAAAACGAAGAAAACCGTTTCAAGCCCCACCGTCGATTTCGCAAGCCAAAAACAGGGTTGAAATTCATCATGATTCGCTGGACTCGCGTTCCAATACAACCGCGCTAGGAAGAAAACTTATTGCTAAAATTTTAAGTTTAACTCGTAGTTGATCAAAATATATAATATTTTTAGCATTACAACCCTCTGAGTAATTAAAAAAAAAAAAAACTAAAGCTACGGCTACCTGATGTTTACCCACGAAAGGTCGTTGAAAACAGCGACGAATTTCATCATGTGCCATTGATCAGAATTTTTTCAGATTGAAGGGAAATACACAACAGGCATCAAACGTTTATGTTATGTAAAAATTATTTTGGGGAAATCATTTTGAGCTTCTCAGAAATTATTTGAAAATCGTTTTACAGACAACATAAAGTAACGCCATCTTTATCATATGCGGTATCGTCAATCGACCAGGCAAAGATCATCAAACGTCTGTCCTAAAAAGTCTTGCTAATATTCACGCACAAAGTCCTAAATGTTAAAGTACTTACCCTATTCTTTGTTTCAGGTCTAGGTTTACGGCAAAATGTTTCCCGTTGCCATCTGTTTAAGTTTGCCATTCTATATTAAACTCTGTTTGAGACTCGTAACCAACACGCATGCTTTTTAACGAAGTTCGCTACTGTTAATTCAGCACGTAGTAAACCCTCTCCTCCTTATCTGTCAACAACTTCTGTCTCAAAATGCTGCTGGACACCGCAGAAGGAAGCGCCAATCTGAAGGATGAAGCGCCCTACGGACGTTTTGTGACTCAGTATGCAAATTACTTTCAACAGTAATATCGGATTACAGCTGTCAAGATCCCGGGACCCGGGGTCAGGATCCGCTAAAAGCAGGCGAAATGCAAACGTAAAACATGCGTGTAATATAAAATTTTTGAAAATGAAGAATTTAATTGGTAGCCTCGCTGAAGATTTTCATTGCTTCGAGACGTCGGCATTATCAAATCAAAAGATGTCTTTAGTTAACAAAAAATTGTGTAGATGTTTTCTTCACATATTCACAGGTAGAACTTCCAGTTATTGGCTGCACGTGGGTAATCCTGGCCTGCAAGTGCGTTATTTCAGAGTGCCTTCCTAATGAAGGACAAAATTAATGTAATTTCTGCTGTTTTAAATGTCACTTTTCGTGAATTGAAACAAACATTACTTACGTTTTTTTTGTTAGTACATTTGAAAGAAGACAATTTCCAAAACGAAAAAAATACATTCTTCTGGAACAAACAGCGGAGACAACAGAACCTCGGCCATGAAGGATCCGATAAAGCCTTGCGATCTTTAACCTGTGCCGAGTAAGACCAGGAAGCCAGTTTTGCAAGGAGCTTGAAGTCAATGGCTTCGTCATTGGTCTGCTGAGCTACAATTTGAGATTGAACTAAGGATACCCAGAGTTTTTCAGCGTCTTTTGGCGCAATCTCCTTCCCGTCCGTCCGTAGGGCGGGTAGGAGAGAACCCTGGGAACGAGGTTGCAATCTCTCCAAGAGTTGCATCGACCACTTGTTTTGCTGTTCGAATGTGGAATCGTTGAGTTCTGTCCGATGCCATATCCCCCACACGTTGTCTTGAATGAGGTACAAGTCAGTCGCTTGAAGGAAGTGTAAAAATAATCGTAATAATAAAAAAAACGACAACAACAAAGCTATCAGAACTGGACTATGATCTTTAACTTTTACAAAAAAAATGTTTTACTCCAGGGGAAATCGGGTTTAATTTCAAACCAAAAGTAAAACTGAAAGGTTTATTTTATCGGACAGATTAGGTGGATTGGTGCCGTACCCGGGAGACTCTGGGTTATCTAAGAGAATTGACAACTCTTGAATCTAAGTGACTTATTAGAATATAATGAATGAATAGCCAAGAGTACCTGAACCTACAGGAATGAGGATACCGGTTTGCTAATAGATATATTCTGAAATGTTCTTCTTCTAACTCCTTTGACGGCTTTAACAGGTTTCCCTCTTCTTTCAATTATGTGATTGGCGATTTCCTTTGGAACTTGGCACGAATCGGAATAACTCATGATAACTGTTCCGTCGCCATCCAATACCGAGCTCAGAACGATGGAAAGGTCATATACTAAAGGAACTTAGAGCGCTTTCCATCTGTCAGAACTGGCCGGCTGGACCATCGCCCGACCAGTCATTTTGAAAATGAAATAGGATTTTTCCACGAGTTTTTGCTGAAAAACGTTCTCTTTCGAGCATACTATTTCGGATTTGACTGACCTAGCTGAAGAGTTTGATTAAAAGGGAAATTATCATTGTGACGGGAATGGTCTGGCTGGTCAGTTCCGAGCTAAAATAAAGTCTGCTTCGCTTTCAATACCAGAAAGAGACAATGTCGACCTTTTGAGGCCCAGCTGCGTCCTTAATAGTTTGACAGCGACAAAGGCACAATCTCAGTTGATCTCTGCCTCCTCCCTTCTATCAAACGAACACAGAGTACCTACTAATGACTCGAATGAGCACGAACCTTCCATAGCTTCATCGAAGAAGAGCGCACACAAACAGTGTTTATGCAAAGATCTTTTTCTTTTTCAAGTGGGAATCAACAGTTGAATCAAATTAAACTAAATTTAATTCGATAATGTTGATCAGATGTCTACAACGTCAAAATATTAAAGATGATTCTCGGGTAAAATAATGGCAACTGGAGTGTTTTTAAAGAAGGAGGAGTATAAAAGATGAATCTTCTTCAGTGTACTGGAAGTAACGGGTGAAAGTCGGTAAAGCTCGTGACGTGTATTTCACCGGAAGTAGACCCTTGGCACACTCCTATGCAAATGAGATTAATTAAAGTGAACGGATCCACGAGCAAGGAACCTTGCTTTGTTAAATGTTTCCATTGGAACTGGTTAGCTCGTGATGACCACCACAAACCGCATAATATCAAGCCAAGCTTTAATAATTATTCGATCTAAAGAAATACATTTATAATTCGCAATCAGAACAAACACAAATCGAGTCTTAATCTTGTAGCTAAATTCAGAAAACTTCAATGTAAACTTACTTCTGTGGCGGGTCGCTATAACAGTCTCACTTTACAGGTTAGCAGATTCTTTAAACGTTCTTCAGGTAAGCGGATTCATAAACAGACTATAAACTTCTTTCTCACTTCGATTACTGAAAAAACTGGTTTGAAATACAATAACCTAATGCTTTTCAATCAATGTATAGAATCAATGTCAATCAACGTTCTTAAACATAATTCCTCTAAACTTTAACTAAATCAATGCTCATAGTCACGCAATCATTACGGTTTTTTGACGAAACATTAAACTACCGAGTTTTATTTTATAGACGGCTTTTTTAAGGTCCAGGTTTCTCAAAATGTTTAACAAGCACGAGATGTTAACTTGAAAACATTAGAGAAAACAGAGGGATGAAGAAATTACCAGAAAGCTGTCACGCACCCCCACAATGCTACAATGTGAACGCACACATTCCAGCGGACTTCACGACAACGGTAACATAGGTGATAAGACGGCAAAATGAAACAACTTGGAGCTTGAAGTACAACAGATACAGGTTAAGGTGAGCTTTTCAAAAAAATTGTTGTACATATCAAGGCTACCAGCGTTGTAAACGGAAACCTAAAGTCAAATTGTTGGTGGTGGTCGCGTGACTCATGTGTTGGATGGCGTTATTTTATGTTGTCTGTAACAGGAATTTCAAATAATTTCAAGAAGCTCAAAATGATTTCCCCAGAATAATTTTAACACAACATAATAGTTTGATGCTTGTAGCGTTTTCCCCTTCAATCCTGAAAAATTCTGATGAAAGGCACATGATGAAAATCGGCACTTTTTTCAACTACCTTCCGTGGTTGAACAACAGGTAGACATACGCTTTAGCTTTTTATAATTACTCAGACTGTTGTAATGCTAAAAATATTATATAGTTTGGTCAACAACGATTTATACTTACAATTTTAGCAAAAAGCTTTTTTTCTAGAGCGGTTATTTTGAAATGCAAGTCGAGCGAATCATAGTGAATTTTAACCCTGTTTTCGGCTTGCGAAATCGACGGCGGGGCTTGAAACGGTTTTATTGTTTTTCTCGGAAACGAACAGATCTTTCAAAGAAAAAACTGCATGGCGTTTGTACACTTACTAAAGTCTATCAGTATGCAAAAGAAGAGCGATTTTTATTTTTTGAGCGTTGCCGCACTTTGGTCGATATTTGCATGGAGTTGCTCTTAAACCGTATGTCTTTAAGTTATAAGGTTTAATAACAAGACGCCACTTGTCTGAAGATGAGCGAAGGTACCTCGCAGGTTCATGGATTAGGTCGACCAAATAATCAGGAGCTAATTTTTTTAGTGTCTTAAAACAAATAAGATTAATCTTAAAGATTATTCTTTGCTCCACTGGTGGCCAGTGCAACTCCTTTAGAGTATCACTTATGTGATCAAAATTACGTAAGCAGGCAATCACAAGCGCTGCAGCGTTTTGGACACTTTGCAGTTTGTTAATTTCATACTTGCGAAAACCATGTTAAAGTGAGTTGCAGAAATCCAGCTTCGAATTTATGAATGCGTGCACAAGAACTTCAGCCGTTGTGGCATTGATATACTTACGAATCTTAGCTATATTTCTAAGGTGGTAGAATGCCACTTTAACTATGTTTTTAATATGAAAATACATCGTTACGTTGTTATCGAAAATGACGCCGATATTACGCGCCTTATCTGTAGGCTTGACTGATATCAGTTCCTATCTTAATAGAAGGTAGCCCTGGGAACAATCTGAACCTAGAATAGAAAATGAGAAGTTCCGTTTTGTCAGTATTTAGTTTCAGTTTGTTAGTAGTCATCCAGTTGGTGATATCGACAAGACAGCTTTCAATCCGGGAAATTGTAGCGGTAAGATCATCCTTATCATCGCAACTGAAGGTGGTGTACGGTTGAGTATCGTCAGCATATAGATGGAAGTCCATATCATGCAATCGTATTAGGTCACCTAGTGGGGCCGTGTACAACAGAGACAGCAACGGACCCAACACGGACCCCTGGGGTACACCAAATCTGAGCGGACGGACTGCAGAGGTAAATCCATCAATCTGAACTGACTGGGAATGATCCATAAGATAAGACTGAAGCCACAAAAGCGCTTTTCCTTTTATACCAAACCTGGATCGCAGTCTGTGTAACAAGATCTTATGATCGACGGTGTCAAAGGCTGCTGATAGGTCTAGCAGCAAGAGAACAACGCATTGTTTATCATCGATTGATTTCAGTTTATCATTTTGAACACGTAGAAGCGCTGTCTCACAACTGTGGTTTTTCTTGTAAGCAGACTGAAGACTTTCATTCAGATCAATATCACACAAATAATTAGTCAGACGCATGGCTGCAACTTTTTCAGTAACTTTAGACAAAAACTTCAGGTTAGATACAGGTCGAAAGCAGACGACGATCGAATTGTATCCCATGATGCAGCTCGTTTCATGTTACATTATCACTGCGTACGTGACATAACATGATCAGTAATCTTCAGCACGCGCGAAATGAACATCGCAGTGCTCGATGTGGATGGTTCCAAACATGTTTCGGTTCAGCAGCTTCTGCTTTTGAGATTATCGAGTTGGCTTATATTCGCTGTGCTTTAAAGGAGAATTTCAGCGTTACTTTGACTAAGAAGGGTTTTACATGTGTTTCACTGATCTGTCGAGAACTACCGCTTGTGCGCTCGGTGGCACTGTAAACACGAAGTATAAGACTCGACAACTGATAAGCTTCGCTAGGTTCACTAGGAGAACTCAGGCCTGAGAAGAACCAAAACCATGAATGATCTAAAAAGTGGTTCCAAAAAAAACAGCCGCTACGCGCTGTAAAGCTAATTACCAAAGGAGGATTTATTACAGCATCGCCCTCACAGCTGTCAGTTTACAACGGCAATTACAAACAAAATTTAACCTACTGATGCGACAAACAATTCTCTGAAGCACAATCTACCTGGTACTGACTCAAGCAATCTTCAAGGAAATTTCCTGGCCAGAGTACTGATCTGTTCTTTTGACTAAATAAAGTTTCTGATGTTTCTTTTTCAAATTCTGAGCAGGCTTGTTTACGTTGTGCCGGCTTGCATGTTGCGTGGGTAGTTTCCAAAACGAAGCACTCGAAAACGAAGACCGAAGCACGAAGCACCCAAATCTCGAAAAGGAAGCACCCAAAACTCGAAAGTACTATAGGTTTAATAAGTGCAACTTTACGTCTTACATGACGCAATCCGAAACAGGTGGAAGCAGCGGATGCGTCCGCACCTCCAAAGGTCCACAAAATCCATCACAAGGTTTTATAACCAACTGTTTCACTGAACGTTTCTAGATAGGATATCCTGTATTAATTTTACTATTAGTCTCGCTATACTTGATACATCTTACCTTAATATGCATTTTTTCGGTACACATACATGTTTATGTAGACTTCAAAACTGTCCGTCAGCAGAGTTTGGCGTATTTAAGTACGCGTGAGCAGTAACACGAAAGGTCTGAAACGAGGCTGAAAACGGAGTGTGAGGCTCGCGCTTATTACTCTTACGCCACGCTTTACCGACTTCTTTACTGATTTTGAGAAAAAAAAAGCGATTGTTTTGCAGTCTAACATATTGGATATCTTTGACACTGCGTGATCAGAACAGATCAGATCCAGGCAGAATTTGTTCTAGGATAACAGCCTGGGACCAGGCTCTATGGTGGGGAACAGGAGAATTCGATTCGTTATCGTGCTTGATTCCTGCTGTATTAGCATTGGTCTCGTGTTTATAAAGGACAGACCGGTTTCGAGTTTTTGGGTGCTTCGTTTTCGAGATTTAGGGGTCTTCGTTTTCGAGTTTTGGGTGCTTCGTTTTCGAGATAGGGTGCTTCGTTTTCGATCTAGGGTGCTTCGTTTTCGAGATTTGGGTACTTCGTGCTTCGGTCTTCGTTTTCGAGTGCTTCGTTTTCGATACTACCATGCTGCGTGGCACCTTTCTTTGGGTTCCTATCACACTGAAACACACCATTATTCACCGCTCGTTCTTCGAATGAAAATGGTTACATTCAAATTCCTTGTAACAATAACCACTTTGAAAATACAAAGTGATTGCTTCGGCATAAAGCGCTCTCGAAAGCGCCCAACAGATTTTAGCCTTCAGCGGACTTTACCCATATATTCCCACCCATGGCGTTGAAATGTGATAAAAGATTCGAAATTTCAGCCATCTTTCGTCGACGAAAAAGTCTTCAAAATGTGGGTACTTCTGGTACTTCTTAACCTGTACAATATTCAGGACTTCATTTTTCTGGTATGAGGTCCACATTTTGAAGATTTCAACATATATTCTTAAAATTCTTGAATATTCATGACCTTGTTGTGGGTCACTGAACACTTTTTGACGGGAAGACGAGTTGAAACCACGAAAATAAATGTTTCTCTGTGGAAACGTTGCTCTTAAGGCATTGCAAATCGGGGAAAAACACGTCAAATAACGAGATAATGCAATATTCTTACTGTTTCTGGAAATCGAATGCGAAAAAAGCCGACGAGAAGACGACCTTATTTTACGTCAGAATCTGCCATGACTGCGATATTGCGTGATACTTCTGGAAAAATGCATCATGAGATACTGTTCGATCGTCGTCTGGGTCGAAAGTTAGAAAAGATTTCGAAGTCTAGGGACGGTTTCTTCAGCAGAGGAGACAACACTGCATTCTTCACGGAACTTGACATTGAAGCTGAATTGAATGAAAGGTTTACGACTCCTTTAATAATAGGTATTAAATCAACGATACAATAACGTAAAAGAGAAGCAGTTACAGGATCAAGAGAACGCGATTTGGCGGCGATTTTTTTCACGAGACCAGAAAGTTCATCCTCTGAGGTGGGAAAAAATTCGCTTAATTCACATGTAATTATGGCGTCATCAATCAATAGAAGAACAGGAGCAACAGTAATAGATAACGTATCCAGTTCATGCTTGATTGTCACAATTTGTTCACAGAAAAAGTCTACTTGTTTTACCTGCCATGGAGTCCTTGAGGTGGACACCCAATTGAAACATTCTGAAACACAACAGCTACTAGCAGCAAATAGCTTGACTGACAACCCGAGAAAATGCAAGTCACCTAAGTCGGTCATAAGGATGGTTTTGAATCACTTGAGACCTTATTGAACTGTTTAACCTTTCCAACTTTCATGAGATGAAAAGTAAAGTTACTTGAGGTTTTACTTACAATAGGCCCTCTCACCTGCATTTTTGGTTAAGTAAAACGTAGCAGCTCTTAAAGGGTCTGTGTCACGGCAGTCCAGTTCATTTTGTTTAATTTTGCCAATTATTCGCCCTACGTTCGCTCTCAATCGCTATGGAACTTAAAGTAAGCAAAGAAATTACATGTAAATGACAAAATCAGAGATCCGAGACGAACAAATATGTCTCCTGAGCATTATTTTTGAAGTTGCAAGCCGCAGGGATCAACTTTGAAAAACTGTTAGGCTGAACAGTTTTCAAAAACCCTGACTTTAATCCGTTTCAATATTCTTCAGTTTTGCCCATCCGTGGTATCTGTTGTTTCTGTTATGTTATTTTAACCTTCCTTTAAAGTTTTCAGCGGTTATTTTTATGTTCCTCTTAATTTAACGGGCATTTTGTTATTTCCTAATTTGGCTGAATTTCGTGACACAGCTCCTTTAAGTCTTTTTAAAGTAGGCTGTTAAGTATTAAAATACTTAACAGCCTAATGTAAAGACAAACATTTCTGTTTTATAGTTGGGAACAATATTACTTCAAAGGCCACCTGACTGTACTGGACTGCTGTTTCACAAGATAAGGCTTCTTATATGCACATATGTAAACAAGACTGATTCATGGATGCAATAAATTCTTTACCAGCACAGTTAAACTCAAATTTATTGCTTTTTAACTGTTTAATTACAGATCATTTTTTTGTCAATGTGTGTGTTGAGCCAAAAGCAATAGAACAATGTTTTGCCCCAAGCATCGATAAAGTACGTTGTATAATTAAGGTTCACTTTGGATCAAACGCGCCCAGTCAAAGTGACAGGCCAGACTTTATCATTCCTAGGTAAAATCATCAAATTTGCTGAACAAATGTCTGATGACCAACTGTTAATGGTTGAGCCTTGCTGTTTATGTTAAAGTGCTACTACGACGTAAATTTTTGTTTTTCTTCTAGGCTTTAATTTTTTCAACGTCGATTCAGTCAATGTGCCCACATTATAATGCATTTGAATTTAGAACAATAGAAACAAGATACTGTGAAAGGCTTGAACCCAGGAGTCATTTCAAAAGTAGGTTGAGTTTGATCGCCCGGGTGAACATAGTCCTGAATAGGACTGTTGTTTTTGACAGTGACTGACGTTTCGACAACCTGTGAGGTAGTCATCTTCTGAGTCAAAGTGAGTTGTATCACGTCAGTTGATGGTATTATACTCTGAAGTATAATACGAGTAAAATACCATCAACTTCTTCTTCTTCATCGGCGAGTAGAAAGGGAGACACATCGTCCCAAAAAACTTTATAATTAAATTCTGCTGGAATACCGTCCGTCCCAGGCGATTTATCCGATTGCATTGTTTTTAGACTCTGTCTGCATTCCGTTGCTGACAGTTGGCCTTCGCAAGATTTTTTTTTTGATTATTACCCAGCTTTGTTTCAGTAACCTCAGGGAAAAAAAGATTATCATAATCACTGACATCAACACTTGTAGTCGTGTAAAGATGCCCATAGTAGCTTTTTTGCTTCGTCTAGAATCTCTACGTCCGTCGAAAACTTCTTCCCATTTGCGCTTTGAAGGTACTATTAAAGTGCCGCTTCTCCAGTTTATGGAAATGTTTTGTATTCTTTTCTCCTTCATTATACCATTTCACTTTTGATCTAAGAATAGCCCCATGAGTTTAGTAGGCGATTATTTCTTCTATTAGCTTTTTCTTAATTCTGAGTTCAGTCCGTATGTTTTCTTTCACTTTTTCTGATGCATTACGTTTGTCAAGCTTATTCTCAAGTGCTAAAACTTCTTCTTCTAACTGATTTTCTCTATTTTCCAAACGCTGTTTCCTGGCTGCGGTATAATTTAAAGAGGCTTCTCTAATTTTCATTTTGATGACGTCCCATAATAAAATCTCGTCAACTTCACTCTGGCCTTCATATTCCTTACACACGTTAGCGATGGTTGTTCGTATCAACTCAACGTATTGCGTTTTAGTTAAGAGGTGTGTGTTTAATTTCCAATAACCTGGTCCTCTGGGGTTTCGGGCTGTGTTTATGCGAAATGTAATCATTGAGTGGTCTATTCGGTAACCGGGCACTATGTCGGCTTCCGTGATCTCTGGGTAAAGAGAAAGACTAATGAGGAAGAAATCTAAGCGGCATTGGATCTCAGGGTTTTCCCTTTTCCACGTAAAACGCGTGGCCGGAGGGTTAAGTATGCGCCAAATATCAGCCAGTTCGAAATCTTCTCTGATAGCCTCTACTTCATCTTTAGATTTCAAGTGTGTTGTGGCAACACCCCCTTTTTTGTCTTTAGAAACATCACAAACTAA
This sequence comes from Porites evermanni, assembly GCA_942486025.1. NCBI lineage: Eukaryota > Metazoa > Cnidaria > Anthozoa > Scleractinia > Poritidae > Porites > Porites evermanni. The sequence continues at coordinate 140,751 of CALNXI010000703.1, read as the reverse complement.
TTGAAGTCGTCACCAAAAATTACAAAATCGCATTCAAAGGGAGCACAGCTTGTCATGTACGTTTCTAAAGAAGGCTGGATTGTCCTCATTAGGCGTGTAGACATTTACCAGTGTAATAATTTTGTCCCCAGTATCTAAGTCTGTAATAATAAACCTCCCTTCGGGGTCGGCAAAATGTTTCAGAATTTAAAAAAGGAAATTATTGTTCAACAGCATAGCAACGCCTGCCTTAGAGCTTGAGAAGGTTGTAAAAATAGTCGAATATCACCATTCAGAATGCCAATAAGGTTCTGTCTCTTTTGTGCTATACACTTCTTACAAAAAGTAAAATTAATAGAGAACTTTTTTTTCTTTAACCATAAAAACGTTTCTCTCCGTTCAGTATTGTTTGACAAACCTCTGACGTTTAGGGAGCAAATTACCATATCATCAGGTTGCATGGTGAAAAGATGAGAAAGGAAATCCTTTGTTGAGAGTGTCAGAAGAGCAGTTATGTAATTTAGCATTGTAACTACGAGGCCTAGATATATGCAAATTGTACAAGGTACACGAAAAGGACGGATAACACACAGAAGAACATAAACACAGATACAGACACATATTACAGTAGTAAATCCTTTTGCGTTCCGTCGCTTTTGGTAATAGCCCGATCGATGTTCCCCCTTACCAAATCCAACACTGTTTTGAATGTATTTTTAAGCTATTTTTGAAAACTGTTTTTAACCTGTTTTGTGAAATAGGTTTTAAATAGGGTGAAAAGTGTATTTTTAATGTATTTTTCGACTGCTTTTAAAGGTGTTTTAACCTGTTTAAAACGCTATTAAAAAAGAATTTTTAATGTATTTTTAAATTCGTTTAAAATATATAAAAAATTCCAGGGCTTTTGCAAGGCTCAAAACAGGTCTAAAATAGTTTTTAAATATCTTATAAATCGGAATAAAAACAGGATAAAAACAGTTTCAGAAACATATTTTAATTTGCTATACTATTTTAAAACTATTTTTAATGGCAATTTTAAACGTATTTTGAAAAAAACAGGTTTAAAATAGGTCCAAAAATATATTTTTAATATATTTTTCGACTGATTTTAAAGGTGTTTTAACCTGTTTAAAACGCTATTAAAATGTTATGCTTCAAAATATATTTTAATAGCTTTTTAATGGGTTTCGAAATTTAGTAAAATAATCGTATTTGCAAATACAATAAAAATACTTTGAAAATAGTATTAAAATACCACAGAGGAAGAAAAGCAATAGCACGCGTATATTGTGAAAATACATCAAAAATAGGATGCAAAAATGCAAAAACAGTATAAAATTGTAAGAAAATAGCCTTAGAGTTGTCTGAAAACAGTACAAAAATCGGTCGAAAGAGCATAAAAACAGTACAAAAACAGGATGAAAATACCATTTAAATTCATGAAATAAAATGAATACAAAACCGTCGAAAATTACTCTGAAAAAGCAAGATTTACTTCTGCGAAATTTCTCCACACAGTCCTACGCTAGGATTTCACCGGAATTATCTCTTAGCCGATTACTTTACGTTGATTTCCCTACGAATTCTCGGGAAATTCTTATGGAATTTTTCAGAAATGCTGAAATCAATCTTTAGCCTGTGTACAAACCCCCTCCCCTCAATAAAAATCGGAGGGGAAGGGGGTCGGTACACAGGCTATCAATCTTCCGCTTCAAAAGAGTATTGCGTTACGTTACCGGTAAATAATAATCTACATACATGTAACTTACATTTTTTATTATATTCACGGCTTTACTCAATTATTATCAGAAGCTTGCAGGCTACGCCTGAACGTTTAATTATTGGCTGATAAAGAACAACATAAGAATAACACCATCAAATTTACACGAGCATGAAAGAGGTCGGTGACGTGACATCAAGTGACTGAGAACAGCGAGGCTGAGCATGGAACCCTGTAAAAACTAAAATTGCCGTACAGGCGGGAGTATATAAATGTTTACTACCCTTCATTTGTTTCTCATATGGCGTATACTTAAGCGTCTTAGTAACATGTTATGCATATATTGTGTATAATACTCACATAACAGAAGACTCTTGGATTAACACACAAGACAGCACAAGACCGCGTGCTTCGGAGAGAAACTGAACCAGATCCTTTCAAAGTACATAACAGTCGCTGAGGAGTCATACCCATTTTTGATCCGTGATAAATGCAACATCTACGTGTTCAGACAATCCGCAGAGTTGAAATGTATACTTTTGTAAGATCGTAACAAACAGTAAAATCAAGCGCACCCGCCATCACAGCAACCGCCGGTACAATAATTTGAAATGAGCAAAGGACAAAGGACGGTTTGTTTATCACGTGCATTTGTCACATCACCGCGGCGCGAAGTCGTGATTTCAGTCGCGCGTGACATCTTAGAAATAATATGCCATGCATGTGCGGAATAATCTATGAGAGAAAGATAACCATATGTCGGAGTTTATTCATATCTGAGCTTTGTTTCTTGATGCAATATATATGAGGTGAGATCTTAGCTTGGATAATTTATTTATTATGTAATTTCAAGGGCTTATTTTAGATAAACCTCTGTTGACCGCGTGCATCCGGTTCTCGGCCCGCGGCTTCGGCTGTTTGTGAAAAAATTTCTATATGAAATTAAAATGCGATTTTAAGAAGTTTCTTTTAAAAAACTTATGGAAAGTCCCGTAACTGCATTAATTGAATCACGGCTAAAATCTACGCGGAGATTTTCGCAGAGAGCTTGCAGGTAATGAACAGTGAGGAACGGATAGATCTTTTATCGGAACACTGTCACAGTTACGTGTTGTCAGTCAAAGCTAAAACCTATTCCTAATTTTCTTCTCTTTTTTTATTTAATTTAGATTTAATTTTTCGCTCAGCTTCGAACTTTGTTGGGAGGAGAATCCGGTCCACAATATGTGACAGCTTGTTTTGAGTCATTTATGAGTTCGTGACACGATGAAGGCTTAAAAATTAACTTTGTGCAATTGTTACTTTTATTTATAGTCTGAGTATAAGTCTCCCAAAAGACATTACAGTATTGCACCCTAGTAATAATAAGTTATAAGTACACTACTTTAAAGTATTTACAATAAGGTAAGCATTTGATGACTTTAAGCAGACTTCAAATAGTTTATGGATAATCTGTTTTTATAGTCAGAGTGCTGTGTGCCCAAAATACAATTCAAATAGACCTCAAAACAGTGTTTAAGTACCCTATTTAAAAGTATTTAAAATGCGGTCAGTTCTTAAGGTTTTAAAACATATTTCAAATAGTCTATTTGAACTCTGTTTGTAACTTTGTCAGTGGATGCGTCTCAAAATACATTTTAGATACAACTCAAAACAGTGTTAAAGTACCCTATTTAAAAGGATTTAAAATACGGTCAGCATTTAGGCTCTTAAAACATATTTCAAATAGTCTATTTGAACTATGTTTGTAACTTTGTGAGTGGATGCGTCTCAAAATACATTTTAGATACAACTCAAAACAGAGTTAAAGTACCCTATTTAAAAGTATCTTAATTACAGTCAGCATAAAAGCCCTTAAAACATATTTCAAATAGTCTATTTGAACTCTGTTTGTAACAGTGTTAGTGGTTCTATGCCCAAAATACATTTTAAATACTCTATTTTAATCATATTTATTAAACAAAATACATTGTAAATTGATGAGAGAGGTTTTCCTTTACATGAAATACAATTTAACTACACTCAAGATATATTTCAAACAGGGGCGAAAATTTAAATTTTTTGTCAAATAGTATTAAAATACAGGAAAATAGTGTTCAAATACTGAAAATACATTTTAAATACTTTAAAATCAGTTTCAAAATACATATGGTTTGGTAAGGGGGCCTATATATAGAACTCCCTGACATCGTTATACATAAAAAGTTGAAAAAAAGCATTAAATAAGTGGAAAAGTAATTGCAAATAGATTATTTGGCATTCGCCGAGAAAAACGTATTATTGAAAAGGATATCACTCTATCGGTTCACCAGGGACAATGTACTTTCCGTTGACATACAGTTTGTCTGGCTGAGCTTTACTGAAGTAGGTGTTAAAGCCTTTTTCCCTGGCCTTCTGAAACTTCTTCATTTGTCCTTTCTTCGAGTCGTACAATAACTTTGGGATGTCATCGTAGACATGGAATTCCGTTTCCTTCAGATTTTTCCGGGCCTGACCCATCACTAGTTCCTTATCCCCATAACGTAAAACTCGTGCAATGATTTGACGCGAGCTTCCATTTTTCGGTTTTCGTAAGCAGAATAGAATTCTATGTCGCGGAATTGGAATATTTAGTTGATGTTCGAGAGATTTATAGATAATCCCTCTTGTATCTTCTATTTTTGCTTGCGCGCCATTCATGTGGTCAACTTGCTCTTCTAGTAGCCCCACAAAGTTTACATTTTCACTCCTTGAGTAAGTCTCCTTGTAAAGAAGTTGTTTCTGGAGCTCGCAGACATCCTGTTGTAACTTTTGGTTTTCAAGTTTTAATTCGGATATGTTCTCCTCATTAAATCGGATGCTTTCTTTCAATTCATTGACTGTTGAGACAAGCTGTTTGGACTTTGTTTTGAGATCTTCGACATCCGAGTCCAGCCTGCTTACATTTTCTTCAATACTTGCTAGTGTTGTGTGCATCTGGCTCATTGTATCCAGCTTTTCTAATTTTTTAAGTACCGCTTCAAGCTTCGACCCTATACCTTCCGCCATTTCTAAAGCTTCGAACACTTCGTCAGTACTGATGCAGTTGAGTGTGCCTTTCCTTCGTCTTTCGATTTTTTTTGATCTGGGGATGGCAAAGAATCTTTGGAAGCTTTTGACCGGTTTTGCGTTTGCCCAGCATTAAAAAAACTGTAAAGGGAGGGAGCTCGGCGAAACACGTTTACTCTCCCATGTTACCAGTCCTAGTCAAACGAAGATCACAATCTTGCACTACACACTGGTGTGGAGACATTTTGAAGTTATAAATTCAACAACCTGGTGATCTCACATCTCTCATAGACTGCAGAGGAAATCAGCCACGCGATTTTGGATCGATGCGAGTCTGAAGTCACTTCCTGGTCGTTCAAGTTAGTCCCAACCATTATTTCGCTCCTGGTCATTTTGCGGCCTAACTAATGGCAGACAGCGAAAGCCAATGTTTTTTTGGCAAAATAATCGGACTTCTTGTGTGAATTTTGAGCAAAAACATCGGCATGGTTACTATATTAGTACGTCTTCTTTCCATAACCAAAGAAAAAAAAGGACTTCCAAATTTACGTCGTATTAGCACTTTAAAGAACAAAGAAATAGTCATTCAAACCTTGCAACAACACTGCTGCGCATTCATTTGTTTACTTTCAGCCCACTGAAAATGTCAGAGCACCTGCTTCATGAGGCCTGTTTTCTATTTGGCCTTGTATATATAATGTGTAAATAAATTCCTCTTGAAGCGAGGTTTATGAATTTGTTGAAATTTAATTACCTTGCACATGAATTGTTTGAGGATCACTTAACCAAAAGTGAGACATCACTTCACATATTCTGTTGGTTTGGTTGGTGTTTGCAATTGCCTAGCAACAGAACCATGACAGGAAAAAGCTGGAACAATTTCTTTGTGACCGATTTAGTGATCAAGAAATGATTTTGGGCATGAATTTTGACAACAGAAGTACTTTAAATAGAATATAGAGGTGATGTGGATTTCTAGCTTCAAAATATGAGTGAAAATCAAAGTAAGAGAACATTTAATGGTCTTTGTGTTACGTCTCACTTGGCCCTTTTTTGGCCTTTATGCCCTCTATCGGTCCTTTTTCTATAAAGCTTCGCGAGGTACAAGACAAGTAAATACTTTACTAATCTTCTGAAATTTGCATTTCTCCTTTAACCCTTCATCTTGCTTTCACTCCTACAACCATACGAAATTCCATATTTCTATTTCGTATAAGCTTACCTCCTGAGAAAATCTTGGCCACCGGGAAGGAGAGGGGAAGGGAGGATGCATATAAATGGCACGAATACGTACAAGAAGACAGAATAGTTAAGTTGTTGTGTTGTTGTCTACTTACACTGCACAATGACATTGACAGTACTTGTTGTTGACCTGAAATTAGTATTCCGAATGAAGTATCGATAATCTCCATCGTCTGATCTATTCACATGAAGGAGTGTTAACGTTGCTTCACTGTCTAATATAATCACTTGTACATGGTCTGAGAATGCGGGAACCACGGTCAAGCCGCTGCTATCTTTCAGTGCTATGGTATCGCCCGTACGTACCGACGTGAAAACTGAATCTCTAAAGGTGCCATCAATGTTGTAAGTCCAACGAAGAGTTATATTGTCCCTTTCATCAACACGTGAAGGATTTGAAGGCTCTTCAGTGAACGATGGTACTGCTTCTGTTACAGTATAAAGCATAAATACTAGTTATAGCAATCGCTAAGTGCCAACGAGCAAAGGATTTACCTATACACGCGCGCCGTTGAATTTGTTTAGAAATGTCATGAAATACAGTAATTGCTGAAAAATAGATTGAACTTGATTCGATTGCATTGAAAATAGTGCAAATTTAAAGCAAGTGGGACACATATACCAACCCACCGCCGGGCAAGTGCCTCAAGCATGCGCGCAGCCATATCGCGCTCGCAGTAAAGACAGCTGTTTCGCACTTATGTGGGTCCACCAGCGAGACAAAGCCGTCGGGTTAATGAACCGGGGAAACCCGCGTCTCAAAAATCTCTTACTGCCGAGGTGAGTGCAAAGCTGTCTATCAAGCGCCAGCTCCAGACAACACATGTGGGAGCTGTTGGCTGGGAACCGCACGGCAGTTCTCCCACGAAATGCGCGGGGAAGACGGATCATGGGTTTGGTGTATGTGTGCCCCCTTGCTTTAATTTGAAAATAGTGAGCCAAACTGCAAAGTTTTTGAGATATTGAAGTTGGAGTTTTTGTCCGAAGTTGCGCACAAGTCATTTTGCGCAAAATTTAGTGGTCTTATAAGCAAACTTAAAATCCTCGAAAAATAAGATTAAAGTCCGCGATTATTCAACGTACAGACTTATATTTGGTCTCTTTTTAAAGCTAAAAAAGTTATGGTGCTCCAATGAAGCCTTCCGAATTATTTTGCTTCAAAGGCACAAAAAATGTCGCTGCGTTATTATCTTTCTTAGCAGCGTGCAATAAAAAATTCCAGCGGGAGAATGCGATAGATATCGCGTAGGATGGAAATGATCTACCCGACGATTGGTTGTAGACGGGATGAACACGGCACTCACAACGCGCACACGGTTCGTGGATTCTGTATCACGTGTTCGCTCGTAAACAATGCATTCCCTGCCCTGCATTACGCCATGCTTTCCTTACATTACTCTATGTTACATCGATTCAAGATTTTTTCTGCCCCTGGAACAATCGCGCACGGCTCTATTAGGCTGCCGCCTCGCGCCCTTGCCTCTTCGCAAGGCTGCTCTTTGGCAATAACAATTATATTTAACGAGACGCGAAGCGGCGAGGTAAATACCCACCCACAATGAGGTAAATAATTGTTTTAGTATATAATAAAGAAGTGAGATAATTGAGCACAATGATGATTTTTAACTCATTTACTGTTGCCAAAAATTACAACTTTGGCGCGCAATGACCGAACGGCTACGGTCGTCGCTTTTTCTTGCCGACAAATAAAATTTTTGAAGGCATTTGTCTAGCTCCTGTGGGGAAATCTCTTCAAAAGGAGTTGTGAATTCTTTTTGTATTTAAAATCATTTTGTAAAAAAATATTAAATTTAGTTATACGTTTATTTATGACCAAGTCAACTAAATATAGTAATGCAATACTTCATCTTAATAGAGGAGTTCACGCTCAAAGTTGCATCAATTTTTCCGTACATTTTCTGTAAGTTTGATACTGTCGAATTACAGAAAATGTGTGGGAAAACAAAGGTTTTACAAAAGCTGATCACGAACTTCTCTGCACTCCAGATTTAGTGTATTGTTTCTTTGAACTCGTAAGTTACTTTTTTTCAAAGAGAAAGAATCAAATATATGAATTCAGGAAGAAATAGCTCGCTTTGAATTCTAATACAAATCCTCTAATTTCCCGCCATCTTGCCCTCATTACCCATGATGCAACTATGAGCGTGAACTCCTCTACTTGCATTTGGTAAACAAAAAACTTTTTTCACCAGTTTTATCGATTAATTCAAGTCAAAAAGACAAAGCTTTGCCTGTTAAAACGTCCAAACTGAACTTCGTCGCCTTCTTCGTGTATTTCGGAAACAGCTTGCTTGATTAGTTGGGAAATTTCTTTGTTTGTTACGGCAGCAGACCGGGAAGGCATTTTACTCGCAACTTACGTGAGTTTGGCGTCGCTCGCGCCGAGGAAGTGGAGGTGAATCAGTGGTAGTGCAGGATATTCACTGATTGAGTAATAATAATAATAATAATAATAATAATAATAATGATAATAATAATAATAATAATAATAATAATATAGATTCTTATTAAGCGCATTTCTATCCTCTAGCCAATCAGAGAGCGCGAAAAACACTATCCACTTTTCTAGTATATTTAGCTAGGGCTAAAATCGAAGCGTCCCTTTATAAACTGTTAATTACTTAAAACCAAAAATGTATATATACTTAACTGATTTTAAAACTAAAAGCAAAAATTATAAATCAAGTTCGATCACAGTAATAGGCGCGGAAAGAATTTCTTAGCCGTATGTGTGAATCACTGAACCCACACACCCCCAGCCACATCCACCTTTCAGAAGCTAATAGCCCATGAAGTGTAATGTTTTAAAAAGGCTGGTTATCATTCACGACACTCTCTAGCTACGTCCAGTTCACAGTTTATGTTTATAGGTCAATCTTTACGTCTCAACATTGATTCTACACAAATGGTAAATTAGGCCGAGTTTTGTGCTCAGAATAGGTTTTCTTTGCAAAATCGGACCGACAAACCGTTACGTATAAACTACCCTCTTTAGATTATACATCACAATATGTGATACTCAATAACCTTTACTGTTAGTTATACATTTTTAGGGGAGCCAAGGCAAACCCTCTTTACTTCCAGGAGGCGTGTGTATTTCTATTGGGACCGCATTAGTTGTATTGAATAAGTGCTGTCCTATATAAAAGATTCCCTACAATCCTATGCATTCCCCTGTTTTCCCTACGTTATCCCTTGTTTCTTCGTGTTTTTCTCTGTTTTCCCCTGATTCTCACTGTTGTCCCATGTTTTTCTACGTTTTCTCCTGTTTTCTCGTGTTGTTCTATGCTTTCCCCGATTCTCCCTGTTTTCCCGTGTTTTTCTACATTTTCTCCTGTTTCACCATGTTTTCCTGTTTTTCGTTGACTCTCCCTGTTTTTCCGTGTTTTTCTACGTTTCCCCTGTTTTCCAATGTTTTTCTATGTTTTTCCTTGATTCTCCCTGTTTTTCCGTGTTTTTCTATGTTTTCCGATGATTCACCTTGTTTTCCCCTGTTTTTCTACGTTTTCTCCTGTTTTCACGTGTTTTTCTATGCTTTTGCTTGATTCTTCCTGTTTTTCCGTGTTTTTCTATGTTTTCCTCTGATTCTTCCTGCTTTCCTGTGTTTCCTTATGTTTTGCACTGTTTTCCCGTGTGTTTCTACATTTTCTCCTGTTTTCCCATGTTTTTCTGTTTTCCTTGATTCTCCCTGTTTTTCCGTGTTTTTCTATGTTTTCCTCTGATTCTCCCTGTGTTCCTGTGTTTTTCTACGTTTTTCCCTGTGTTCCCATGTTTTTCTATGTTTTTCCTTCATTCTCCTTGTTGTTCCGTGTTTTTCTACGTTTTCCCCTGTTTTCCCATGTTTTTCTATGTTTCCCTTGATTCTTCCTGTTTTTCCATGTTTTTCTATGTTTTGCTCTGAGTCGCCCTGTTTTCTAGTGTTTTTCTGTTTTCACCTGACTGGCCCTTTTTTCTCGTGTTTTTCTATGTTTTCCTCTGATTCTCCCTGTATATTCATGTTTTTAGTATGTTTTCCCCTGATTCTCCCTGTTTTCCTTTGTTTTTCTACGTTTTCCCCTGTTTTCCCATGTTTTTCTATGTTTTCCCCTGATTCTCCCTGTTTTTCCATGTTTCTCTATGTTTTCCTCTGATTCGCCATGTTTTCTCGGGTTTTTCTGTTTTCCACTGATTCTCTCTGTTTTCACATGTTTTTCTGTTTCCACTGATTCTCCCTCTTTTCACATGTTTTCCGTGTTTTTCCCTGATTCGCCCTGTTTTTTCGTGTTTTTCTGTGTTTTCCCCTGATTCTTCCTGTTTTTCGTTGTTTTTCTATGCTTTCCTCTGATTCTCCCTGTTTTCGGGTGTTTTTTTAAATGTTTTTCCCATGATTCTCCCTTTTTTCCCGTGTTTTCTACCCTTTCACCTGTTTCCCGTTTTTTCCACGATTCCTTCCCCTTTTTCTCTTTTTGTTTTTTTTTTGTTGTTGTTTTTTACCTTTTTCGTCCTGTTTTTGTCCTGACACGTGTGTTAAAAGGCGAATTGAAATTGGGGAGACCGCTTTATCCGCTGGCTGGTGTGATTAGCGCCTATTGACCAAACGTTCCGATTTCATTGGCGTTAATTAAATGATGTAATAAGCATGAACGTGCGATTTTGCAATATTAACTACATTACAATTGGGAATTTAATTTACATGTGATTTATTTTAATTAAAAACAATTCCTTACGCGATCGTACAGTAGAAAAAGCCCTGCATACTTAGAACAGTAATTTGTGTCTGATCGTTGAACGAGTGACAATTGTACACTGTTGCAACTTGCATGTATTGAAAGATACAGTCCTCTTGAGCCTTTTTTGAACCTGCGAGGGGGCTATGATAATCCCCGACACTTATTCACGCTCTGTCAACAGCAATGAAATTGCAACAACAAAATAGAAACCTTAGAGGGTCACAACAGTTTACCATAGATGAACTCTCATATACGAAAAACTATGAATAGGCGATTCAAAGCTCTCAATCTCGCAAAGGGAACTGGTAGTAAGGAATCATGGGATGAATATAAAAAAACTTAGGAATTAAGTGTCTTATCTCCTGAGGACTGCTGAAGCAAATTACTGGTCAGGAAAGAAAAGTTCGCCGACATCAAATCAAGCAAGGACTTATGGAGGCTGGTCGGAAAATTAACCAATAAAAGGTGCAATCTCTGATTGGCCCAATCAAGGACGATGAAAACAATATTATCTTTGATGATGTGGTCAAAGCTGAGGCTATGAATGATTACTTTACAACAATAGGACCAACCCTTGCCTCCAAAATTAACTCTGCAGAGGGTTTCATTGATATGACTTACTTGTATAAAGTCTCGACCACAATTTCACAAGTTCCATTTGATGAAGACAAGCTATCAAAACGCCTTAGCACAATTAATCAAAGTAAGACGTCAGGTCCTGATTCTATATCCCCTCGAGATTTTCACCTTCTAGGTGAAACAATGATGAACGGATTGTACACTGTGTTTAAGCGCAGTCTAAAGGAATCCACTGTACCTACACAATGAAAGATATCAAGAATGCATACCATCTATAAGAAGGGTGATGCATCAGACAGGGGAACTATCGCCCTCTGCAGATGTTAAGTGTTCCCAGTAAGCTCCTAGAAGCAATAGTATGTGAAGGCCTGGACAAATTTATCTCACATACAGGACTTCTAAGTAATAACTAATGGGGCTTCCGAGCTGGCAGGTCAACTGAAGGTCTTTTGATACATCTAACTGAAACCCGGAATCAAGCATTGGATAACAGACAGGTAGTTGGAGTTGTGTATATAGACTTTCAGAAGGCTTTTGATACGGTGTCTCAAACTATTCTGAGATACAAATTAGAAGCCATCGGTATAACTGGAGATCTTCTGAATTGGATGATTAGTTATTTAACAAACAGGAACCAGTTTGCCATTTTAAACGGTTGTACCTCACAGACAAGGAATGTCTGTTGCGGAGTGCCACAAGGTTCCTTGCTTAGGCAAAGATTTTTCAGTCTCCTATTATGTCAATAATCTCCCCGATGCAGTTACTGAAGGTGAACTGGCCATATATGCAGACGATGCAAGCTTGTCTGTGGTCGGTGACAACGTGGAAGTGGTTATTGACAAGTTAAACAAAGCCCTAGCAAGTATCAACCTGTGGTGCGGAAACAACAAGCTGGCCATACATACAGGGAAGTCAGAAGCCATGATTTTGACTCATAAACCCTTCTGTGGACCACTAAAGCCTGTTATGTTAGGAAACAAGGTCTAAGATTTTGTGACGGAAACTAAGTGTTTAGAAATTATTATTGACAATCAGTTGTCTTGGCTTAGCCATATTGAGTTAATTTGTAGGTCCTTTGGCCAGAAAGTAAATCAGCTAAAAAGGCTCAAGTATTTAACAAAGGATACCTTACAGTCTATTTATTTTACAAGTATTATTCCCACTGTCACTTATTGCAATTTAGTTTGGGGTACCTGCTCACCTACATTATTGCAAGAAGTGGAGCATATCCACGCCGCGGCAGCCAAGATTATCTATAGGCTATCTCATGTTAGCAACCAAAAAGCTATAGCAATAGCTGGATGGGAATCGATTAATTCCATGTACAAGAGAAAGTTACTGACTTTTTTGTATCAAGGTTACAAATCTGAGCTACCAGATAACATAATTAGGCTTTTTAGTAGTAGCAATTGCTGTACAGTTATAATCTTCGCAATAGCATTAAGTTTGAGGTTCCCCGCTTTAACCTAGAGGTGGGCAGGAATTCATTAAGATATAGGGGAGCTTTTTTCTGAAACTCCATTCCAGACAATTTAAAAAGAGCACCAAGTCTAAACATTTTTAAAAAGCTTCTTAAGAAAAACAGACCCTTGTTCGACAATATAAATTTCAACAAGATGAAATAGTATTTTAATTGTTCTTAACTTTAAGTCTCTTATCTTACTACTGTGTACTTATTCTTTTTATATACCTATTTTCTGTACATTTTTTAAAATTTTATTTGTATATCGTCAATAGATTATCAGCAGGTCCACATCAGCTTTAGCATCCTTTTAACTTAGCCTGCTTTACCAAATAAACTATGAATGAATGAATAAGACCACATCGCATTCTTCCACGCGACCTAATTGCAGCAAGTTTTTGGGCGTTTTAATTTTTCAAGGGGCTCCCAGCTTTTGATTTGAGCCGATTGCGTTTGGAGAGTTCCATTCCAGGGACAATGACGTGGAAGCAGTCTGATACATAATACTTAGATAACAACATGAGAATTTGGAAAACCTCATTCCTGCATCAATTAACAAAATAACAAAACTTTCTTTAAAACAAAACCGCACATTAAACTATACATCCCGTAAAACAGTATCATTTACGTCCCCCCCCCTCCCCCTGTGGCCTGCACTGCTTTTTTGGCATGTGTCAGCCAACCTAAGGGCAAAAATATGCATATTGCCCAATATCGAGGATCAATCAACGAATCGCTCCATGTAATAATGCGCCTCAATCAAGATCCAAGAAAAACAGGGGAAAACATGTGAGACCATAGGAAAACAAGGAAAAAAACATGGGAAAACAGAACAAAACAAAGGAAAACATAGAAAAACACGGAAAAACAAGGAGAATAAAGGAAAAACAGAAAAAACATGGGAAACAGGGCAAAACATGGGGAAACAGACGAAAACGTAGAAAAACACGAAAAAACAGGGAGAATCAGGGAAAAACAGAAAAACACTGAAAAACAGGCAGAATCAGGGGAAAACATAGGAAAACACGGGGAAACAGAGGAGAACGTAGAAAAACAAGAAAATACCGAGAGAATCGAGGAAAACATAGAAAAACACGGGAAAACAGAAAGAGCCAGGGGAAAACAAAAAAAAAAACATTGGAAAAGAGGGGAAAAAATAGGAAATTAGGGGAAACGGGGGAAAACGGAGAAAAACACCCCAAAACAGGGATAATCATAGTAAAATATAGAAAAACACGGGAAAACAGGGAGAATCAGGGGAAAACATAAAAAAACACGGGAAAACAGGGAGAATCAGGGCAAAAGATAGAAAAACAACGAAAAACAGGAAAAATGAGGGGACAACATAGAAAAACACAGGGAAACAGGGGAAACTTAGAAAAACAGGGAAAACAGGGAGAATCAAAGGAAAACATAGAAAAAACACTGGAAAACAGGGGAAAACGTGGAAAAACACGGGAAGACAGGGAGAGTCAAGGAAAACTATAGAAAAACACAGAGAAACAGGAGAAAACGTAGAGAAACACGGAAAACCATGGAGAATCAGGGGAAAACAGAAAAACAGGGAAAAACACGGAGAATCAAAGAAAAACATAGAAAAACACTGGACACAGGGGAAAACGTAGAAAAACACAGGAAAACAGGGAGAATGGAGGAAAAACATAGAAAAACATGGAAAATCAGGAAGAAACATGGAAAACACGGAGAAACAGAGCAAAACGCACAAAAACTTTGGAACACAGGGGAAAACGTAAGAAAACACGGGAAAACAGGGGGAAACGTGGAAAAACACGGGACAACGGGGAGAATCAAGAAAAAACAAAGAAAAACACGGGAAACCAGGGGAAAACGTAGGAATACACGGGAAAAAGGGGAGAACCAGAGGAAAACACAGAAAAACACTGGAAAACAGGGGAAAACGTAGAAAAACACGGGAAACATAAGGAAAACAAGGGAAATGCATAGAAACATAGGGAAACTTCTATATATGTTGGGGACATGTTATGGAGTCTTACATGAGATACTGACCGTCCTTGGGATTTGCTGAAACCAGTTTGCATAAAACTAAAACAAAGATATGGGAAATCATAAAAAAAAGGTTTACTAGACCAGCGAGAATGATTTTTTTCCAGTTAAGCTTGTTTACCGATTTTGCCATTACGAGTCTGAAATTCTTACTGTATGCGACCCATATTAAGGTCTATGACCGCTGTGAAAGTTCGTCGTGAGTTCTGACCTCAGGTTCATGCATATACATAGACTACGAGTAGTCTCCATTTTTCCTCAGGGATAGTAGAGCGAGCGAAACGCAAGCGTGCGTGAAAATCACCCCACGCGAGAAAAGACGACACGCGGCGGGGAGAGTGAAAAATGAGGGATTACAGACAAAGCCCAAGCTTTTGAACTAATGCCTTGCTCTCACAACGCAAAACTCTGATTGGCTCTTCCATGGCAATCTGTCAACGTCTATCAAAAACGCGTCAGCCGCTATCAACACTCGACATAATCATAATTTCTGTCAATATGGCAGACAAACTTCAGGCATGTCTCGAAAACATTCCAAACGTAACATCGCTTAAACAGGAACAGACTCAAGCATTGGAGGCTCTGTTGGCGGTGAAGGATGTGCTCGCGACACTTCCAACCGGATTTGGAAAAAGTTTGATTTATCACGTCTTTAGAATGGCGCAAACGTCTGCGAACGCGAGCGTCCTGGTTATTTCACCACTCAACAGCATTGTGGAAGAGCAGGCAAAAGAAATGAACGGCCTTGGTATTAGATCGGTTCACTTGAAACCTGACATTGGGGATTGTTTGCATGACATGATTTCGGACGAACATTTTCGAATGATTTTCGCTTCAGCTGAAGACTGCTTATCCAAGAACTTCACGGAGATTCGAAAAGGATCGGAACCCCATTCGAAACTAAACATTTCTTTGGTTGTTATCGACGAATGCCACACAGTTGAGACATGGTAAATATGTTATTTCGAATTTGTTCCATCGCGTACGATTGACTGATATCCCTTTAATACAATATCAGCGTACTCTTCATTCGAAATTTATCTACCGATTTGCATGTCACAATTTTTTCTAAGGTGTGAATTTTTTTCTTGCAGGGGCACAGATCACAAGAAAGGAAAGCTATTTCTTTTCTTTCTCAACGCCCGCTCGTTTAGGGATCTCAAAGAGATTCTCTGTAGGAACTCTTTGTTTAAAATCACCGTAATAAGTATTGAAGTTACAGCCACAAACACGACAAAATTCACTGCAACTTGGCTTTTTTAAAGGTCTTCCAACTGACATTTTTCTGCGTTTCAGCCATTCATCAGTTCTTCGCGCGAAACAGCCGCGAAGAAAATTGTGTCTGGGTTTTCTTTTACTTGCCATAAATATCCCCTGCAGTTTACTGATGACAAGGGCAATGACAGCTCAATGAGAGAAGGAATCCCATCGGATGCGCTTAATTTATTTGGAACGTAATACGAACTTCACACTCCAAGATCAGTCGGCCGTGAAAGGTCAAAAGCTTGGGCTTTGTCTGTAGTCCCTCTTCGCATTTTCTCGCGTAGGGTGATTTTCACGTGCGCTCGCGTTTCGCTCGCTCTACTATCCCTGGGGAAAAATGGGGACTACTCGTAGTCTAGCATATACATCGTCAGGTGAATAAAGACTTGGGGATTTGTTTCCGCTCCTGTTGTTGTTGTCTTTGTGCTGTTCAATAAAAAAAATGACTAAAATTTGTTTTTCGTTTTTTTAGGATAGCAATCATAAGGGTAATTTTCTCCTGTTCATGTTCATACTGTTAAACAACTGAAATTTGACTGATAATATTCCTGGCTACTGGCAAGTCAGGTAAATTATTTCGAGGTACGTATTACTCTACTGATGTTTGCTTTTGATCGATTCGATTAGTGAGTATACTGAAACATTTGTTTCTTTCCTTACTGTAGGTTTACCACCCGCATTGACCATTCAAGTCATGCTATCAATCGTTGTGGACAATGCTTCTTCGATTATTTGGAATGTGAATCATTTTACCAGCACCATGACAACAATTAAGGCTAAATTCGTTGGACGGCTAACGGTGCCGATATGTTCACATTAGTGTTACAAGCGAATTTCTCGCTTGAAATGACAGAGCTTAAAGTAGATAACACCCGGCGTATTTAACCGAACAAAATCGGACCAAAATTCAATCGAACCAATCGAACACCAATCGCTCGATTGGGCTCGGTAATCGAACATAATCGAACATCTTTTTTGCTGTGAGTTCGATTATCGAACCAATCGAACAAGAACGCAATCGAACTCAATCCAAATCAATTTTGTTCGGGATCTATTTCTTGATATTGAGTAAATCACGAAGGAGAAATCATAATCGACCTTTATCGGATGGTATTAATAGAAAAACGTCGGAATATCAAACTGAATGTCAATTTTTGGTTAAAGCGGAGCACCATGCGTCAGTAAGAATTTGGTAAACTATCCATCCTAGAAAATTTGGTCATGAAGTAGCGTACGCCTGTACACTCTTTGTGGGGAGGGGAATCATGTGTCAGCCCGTCGGGGGGAGGAGCATGTTGTAAATCGTGCGATGAATTTGTGTGTCCCGCGTTTTTCTTGGCGGGAAATCGCGCAATGGCATGGCCAACGGCGTCGCATCCAAAAATTTGTTTACTTTAGGAACTTGTTTTCAAGTATTTTAGGCATAATGACTTGTGATCGTAGTGCTCAGTTTCCAGTAAACTGTTTCCAAAAAAGAGTTATAAAAACAAACAATAGCGGATTTAATTCAACCTATTTGCTTGTAAGTGAAGAGCGATGGGAAAGAAAAAGAAGAGAAAGGCAAAGAGCAAGAATTAAAGTGCAACTAACCCCCAAAAATGTCTTTCGCTAAATGAAATCGCCCTATTTTTCTGATTACTTCTGCGAAAAAATTATCGGGATTGACAAAATCCTCGCGTTTCCACGGCTGTTTGAATTTAGGTTTCTAGTGTTCCATCACCGAGTTTTCGAGGGAGCTGGGTACGAATGTTGTTGTGACGTCATCGAAGGAGGAGTTCTGCCGCAAACTCATGAGTAAATGACCGAGAAGCGAGAAAGGGGAAATCATTTTAAGCTAGCGGGATGCTAAAACGACCAAAATTCAACGGAATATGATTCAAGTTCTGAGAGAAGTTTTAATTCAGAAGATTATGAGGCAAAAAGTTTCATGTGAAAGCCTAGAAAATGACATTGCATATTAGTCCATCACCTAAGAGGGTTCTAATACTCATCTCAGGAGAATTAACGAGACTGATCCTAAATGAAAGATTATCTAATTACCTTTCCAAAAATGTCTTGCCGGACATTCTGAGTGGTAGCTTTCCGGTAGAAATTAGACTTTGAAGATACGCTATTGGAAGCCGCCGACTGCCGCCATTTTGTTTCTTAGCCGGGAACCCCAAGAAAATGAAAACATACAAATAAACTACTTCGAAGACCTTTTAAAAGCCGAAATATATATTCAAAGTTGATTTAAATAAGTTGATTTGTTTAGAGTGAATTGTGATATGAAATGTAATTTGGAAGGTTTCTGGTGGATTTTGGACAGAATTTAGACTCAAAATTTAGCTGTAACGAAAGCTCTTTGGAGAGTTACATTTAAAGTGTCATTTGTAGAGGTCATTACAAATTACATCAGAAATTATATTTGTTTATCCGTATTTATCCGTATCTTTTAAATATTCTTTATAATTTCCCTTGCCCTTAACTCCTCAATATATACACTCCGTCCTGAGTTTAGTCTTCAGAACTTGACTTAATGTTTTAAAATTTTAATATTTTAGCAACACAACTTGTAATATCTAAGCAACTATCATTTTCATTTAGGTGCTGTAACTAAAAACTGGCTTGCACGCATGAGAAGAAAAAGGTTAATTCATTGATTTATAGTTTATAATAATATTGCATAATATATGAGTAATAACTGAGTAAACATTATTTTACATCAGCGGTGAAATTTGGCTGCATCTAGAACCAAACATGGTAATGCATTTCGGGATGCTGCACTTATGAAAGAATTCCAGAACCAATGCGCCTATCCCCACAGTACTCGGGAATGTCCTTTTTTATTACACCTGGTCACTAATTAGGTGACGAGGCATTTGGCCATTCCATCATTGACTCCTAGAGAGTCTCAGTCATGTTGCTTTTCTACCTTGACGCGATGGAGCAAGCTATTCTCAAGCGACAACTAAAACGTCCCGTCTCGCTATCCATTCTTACTTTTCCCTTCAGGATCGAGGATAGTCGCTCTTTTGATGTTAATATGGGGCTTTCACTTAGCCAGCGACCGTTCCAAGAGGTGACATCGGGTAGCTCGGTACCATCATCTGGTCCTAATGGTGAAGGTCGAGCGCCGGAATTTATTGACTATCCACATCCCCCACTCAAGAGTCACAGATCATATAAGACTTA
>CALNXI010000703.1:115359-118160 GCA_942486025.1 Porites evermanni | reverse complement strand
AGACGGGATTGATACCTGAAATCTTTTCGATAAAAATCAAAGAAAAAATTTCGAATGTATCAGAAGATAGTATAAGACACACATTTACGATTTACTAAGGATAAGACAACTTTCAAACAACTTTGCATGTGTTTTGGTTCATGTTATTAAGAGTCCGCCTTCCTATCGAGAGCCAGATTTGGTAAAATGGCGTCATTCGGTAGCGTCCAGTGACGTCTCTTCAAAGTCGAATTTCTACAGGAAAGCTACCACTCTGAATGTCCGGCAAGACATTTTTTGAAAACTTAATAGATAAACTTTCATGTTGGACAGGTTTCGCTTATTCTCCTGAGATGAGTATTAGACCCAAATTTTCGGGTCCTAGGTGATGGACTATATGCCGATGAACCCTTAGCTGATGAAGAATGGATAAAAAAGTACCAAGAAGAAGTTGTTGAAACAAATAAGCTAGAGCACGAACTACGGGAAAGACTTGAAGGGTCAATTCAAGTGGATTCTTGGTGAGTGTCGGCAAATT
This sequence comes from Porites evermanni, assembly GCA_942486025.1. Lineage (NCBI taxonomy): Eukaryota > Metazoa > Cnidaria > Anthozoa > Scleractinia > Poritidae > Porites > Porites evermanni. Next base: position 117,643 of record CALNXI010000703.1, on the reverse strand, counting down.
TGTCGTATGATCGTGTGAAGATCGAAGTAAAAGCTTATGTAAATAATCGAGTACTTGCTTCTTTGGCGGCGTGATTGCTGTAATCTATGATGAGAGTTTGTATGATTCTAGCTACCTTGATTGCTATAGGTGTTCCTGTGGAAACTGCAGCCGTGTTGTCCTTCAGAATTTGAACGAGTGCTACTGCTGACAGGAGCCAGATGGTTGCAAAGAAGCCACCTGTAGCTAAAGAGTTCTTGAAGATATTCAACCCGAAACGGCCTTAAGGTGTATCACACAACATCCTGGTCTTGGTCCTGTCTGCCTTCAAAGTGAAGCTTACGTATGGCTGGCGAACGTGTCAAGACCAAAGCCAAACAGAGATATAGACAAACTGGATCCGAAGAAAGGTGAGATAGTTTTTGTTATGTTTGTGCCCCATTGGAGTCAAATACGATCGACATGGTACACACTCGATTTGAAAACATAAAATTCTTTAATACATCGTCCAGCCGAAATTAAATACTTTTCTTATTGTCTTTTTTTTGTTGTAACAGTTACTTGCGTAGCATTGCTTATAGGGAGTTTTCAAGGCTTGTCTATGGTTTTCTGGGAAACAAGCGAATTCCTCTTCCTGCGTGTGCTTACACGGCAATAAGAAAACAATTTCTCGTCGGCACAGATGAAACCTACACTGGATTCGAACTCGACGAAGATGATTAAGTAAACTTTTCAGGCCTTTTCCTTTGTAAATTATTGTGTTATTAAATTGTTGATCACCTGTTTCACTGTCTGTTTCACTTCATCATTGTTGACGTAAACAGTAGATTCATAATGAACTGTAGCTTTTACCACTATTTTTTTTTTCTTTTGATATACAATTTTATAAATTTGAATAAGCATGTAATAAAAAAGAACTACTGATAATCAACAGGTGGGGTGTTCGCCCGGGGGATACTCACCATAATGGCCTATAAGGGGAGGCTCTGCCCAAAGGGGGTACCTTGCAAATTATTTTTTCTCTAACGTCACCCAGCCCCAGTTAACCGATTTGTGGATTACAAGTTTATTGTTTGATTTAAATTATAAAGTTTTTAACTAGAGCTACCTTTTAGCCCTGGCTAGATCTATATATTACATATGTAAAAGAGAACAAAACGACAGTCAAATTAGTGAAATGCGTTACAGAGATTTTCGTATGACCTTGAAATGACAACGCGAGAACAAAACAGAAACAAACAAACGAAATTTGTTTATCGAACGGATACAAACGCGCGCAGCTCTTGGTTGGTTAAGCTAACGCTCGGGTGAAACAACTTCATGCCCGAAAAATTTCTAGAAATCGATCGACACTTCGCTTTGACGTCATACTGCAACACGATTGGCCAATCGAGCATGCCTTTTTCCATATTAGGGTTTTCTTTGGCGGGATAAAAAAAAAAACAACAACTAGCGAACACTTACCAAAACCATTTTTCAAAGCCTTACGAAAATCGCTCTGGTGTTTACACCTTTATAACAGTGAGAGAGAAATGGTTTCTACTGTGAATGTCGCCGTAATACTCAAACGACATTCTTGATACCCTTTTACAGCACTTGCAATTTCGATACAAGCAGTCTCCTCCAGCGTCTCCTGGATATCATTTCGAGTTCTTGACGCTCTCGACATTTCATTTCAGGTTCACTAAAAACTAGCAGTAATTCGACCTTCAAAAAAAATTTTCCCCAACAACGTGACTATCATGGGGTATTATGCAGATGTGACAATCGTCCTATCAAATCGCTTACAAAGAATTCTGGGGAATCAGGGCCCGGATTAGGGGAACGGTTCACCGTACAAAATTTCCGCAAAATATACACTTGTTTGGTGATAGGGAAATATTTATTTAGCCATTGTTTTCATTATTTCGCTTTTTATCAGTGTTAATATTTCAAAATAAAATCAAACAAACAGGAGTTCGGTAATGGCAAGTTTGATTATTATGGGTACGGACGTGGACCGTTCCGTAATTGAACGCTCGATTTTGTTCGATTGACCAAATTTTATTGTGAGTTCGATTATGTTCCATTACCGAACCTAATCGAACGACTGGTGTTCGATTGGGTTCGATTACCGAACGGTTCGATTAGATACGCCGGGGAGAAAGGACAAAACTATACATTCCAGTTCGGGATGCTCGATGCTCGATGGGAAAAATCCTTAGCTTAAAAGTCCTAGCAGCCACAAACCTAACGCCGAATCCAAGCCAATATGTACTTGCTTCACTTCAGCTCATTAGCCAAGCAATCCGGCCACTGTAACCGA
>CALNXI010000703.1:92859-110359 GCA_942486025.1 Porites evermanni | reverse complement strand
TAAGTTTATACACGAGCAATGATAGAACTTACAGTAGTATCAGGTTTAAAAAGCCTTTAGACATTTTTTGACCGCAAATTCAAACAAAAGGTTCTGAAGATTATTTAGTTATGATTTTGGCTGTAAACAGAAAGCTCTGAGCGATTTTCTTGCCTCGAGTTCATCTTGAAAAAGAGCAAACACCGGGAGCCGGCGCAAAACATAAATAAGCTTATGCTTACCTGACTCATGATTTTCAGAGACACTTTACTCTCAATACTTCTCTTTGTGAATGAAAATTATTGTCTCTGTACATGTTTCACCGAATTATATTTATTTTATTGATTGTTTGTAGTCCCTCTCGCAGTTTTTATCGCTGCACCGGTTGTTTCCAGTCGAACATAAACATCGCATGCAGGAATACTCAAAACGCCGCGCGTAAATGTCACTCGCTTTTACAGATTACACATAACAAAACCATACACAGTTTAATACATAAAGGGAAATAAAACCTAAACATAACAATTTCTCTATCATGTTGAAGCGTAAATGGTAACTCTATTAGTCGCACTGCGAATTTGGTGCCTGTCAAAAGTGAGAACCCGTCCGGCTGGTCGAAAAGGTGACTTTGGGAATTTTTTTTATCGTTTTCACTAAAAGCCCGTAATTATTACCCTGCATATCACATAGGACCAGATTTTTCTAACTGAAAAGTCCCGGCATTATCTGAGAATTCTCTTCATAACAACGTTTTATAATTCAATGCTATAATTTGTTGTGCAAAGGAAGCGCGTGCTTTGATCGTCGTGGATATTGAATGAGTGCAAATTCTCTTGCAAAATTGTGAAAAACTGCAGAATTATAGGTTTAAATAGGACAAAAAAGAACAAATTCTGTCCGAGGTCTGTATGATAAAAAAGGGCCTCAGGGTACTGTTTAGCTGAGACGTGATGAGAAAAAGTATGTTTAAAAGGCTGGTTTACACGCCACTAGATTCGTCGCTAAGATCTACTAGTAAACTAAACTTGTCGAACACAAAAAATCCGGCCTTGTTTTTTTATTTTGGCCTCTCTTTTAGACAGAGGAATGCAACGTGTAAATTGGCTGCCACCAAGGACTATCGTGGCGCGTGTGTTTCTTAAAACTATATTTCGGGGTTGTCTAACGGAGCAATGTTGGAGAGACTGGTGAATGCCACATTATGATGCAACAGCTAATGCAAATACAATACACGAATAGGTCTATTTGTTTTCCAGGTATAATCTTCTGTGATCGAACATGATTGCTATTTTTGGGTGTACAAATAAGACTATTTAATAACTCGATGTAAAATTTGTTTCACTCTTGGACTGTCAAATTATTTTTCTCTAAAATCACTTAGCCTTTCCCTCAAAAGTCAAATGAATGTGCCCTGATCTGTGGATTACAAGTTTATTGTTTGATTTAAATTATGAATTTATTAATGGGAGCTTCGCTTTTAGCCCTGGCTAAATCTATATATTTGCTGTTGTTCTCGTTGTGGCCGTTTGCTACTTCACCCTTCTCCACCCCGCTAAATTGGATTGCGTGACTTAAAAACGGCTGCCTGCAATTCAAGACTGATGTAAGTACCGGCATTTTTGTGTCACTCTGTTGTTGCAGTTAGATGTAGTATCTGGTAATATTTTCAGATACTACATTCTAAGCAATGTTTAACAAATGACTGAGCCGTCGAAAAAGATGCAGTCGTAATGAAAAGCCCCGAAAGTTGATCAAAGAATTGTATCCGTTGACAGTTGACGCGGTGTACAATTACACGTTACAAGACAAAGATCAAACGACTCGATAATCGGGCTAAAATGGCCTTTGGACTCCTCTTTTACAGCAGATTTTAAGGTAAGAACATTTCAGAAGGGTTTCCTATCTGCTTGTTTTAATCTACTGCGGGTTTAGACAAGTGACGGGACGAAATTTTGTCCGTCTCGCAACTTCAAAGTTGACATGGAAGGTCAAATATCTGCATTTTTAACAGATTTTGTAAAGCTCTCTCGTCGCTAGTAATCATTTGCCCGAAGAAATTTTTACAGGAATCTGTAGACCATCCTTCTAACATTCAACGGTCAGTAGGTTAATCGATTTGAAGGTTTCGCACATGGTGAAAATTATGTCTTTTTTTTCACGCATTACTTTTACTGAAGTGAATTGTGTGCCTTCGAAATTAGATTATATTGTATACAAAGAACAGAGCACTATCTCCCCAAATCATTTTAAAAGATATTTAGAAGTTGTAAAAGAAGGCTGTGATGTTTTAAAGACGGTAGAGTAATCGGTTTTTGCACGCGAGGCTTTCAAACCCATGTAATAATTGAGCGCCTCAAATGACGATTTTAACGGTTTTGCTTATTTGCATTTATCTCCGAAATAAAAGGATATTTCACCGAAAGAACTATACAGTGATTTTAGTTATACCCTGGCCTATGTAACATTAAAATATGAAAGAAATCGAATTTTCCACCCTTGCCGCGAAATTTGAATTTGTCTGATTTTTACAGACAGGCGCTCTAATTAAGGTATCATCCACCCTCAAGCACCCTCCTCGCGTTGATCGGCGCTAGCGCTTTTGCTTTTAACAAATACCCCCATAAACCGTACATTTTCTGAAAGATTAATGGTTCCAGATTATTGCTTATTTCTTTTAAAAAATCAAAATATTAACGCGACTTAGAAATGAGAAGCTTTTTGTGAAAGTGGGTGTCACTGTAAATTTAAGTCCAGTCCAGCCAAAAATTAACGGGAGAAGCCAATTAAGAACGCATTCGCTTCTTTTGACTAAAACGTTTGACTAAAAACCGTGTCTCAGATTTTTGTCAAGTGCGTTTGTTCTGTTGTTATAAGCAGGTGAAGTTAGGGATAGCAAATCATTAGCACTACCTGTGAAAAAAATACTCTAACTCGAAAACGAAAAAAAAAATCAAAATTCGCAGACACGTTTTTTTAGAAAAACTATCTGACAGTAAGTTGGCCAATATTTCAGCCAAATTGGTTCACGGGTTGCCGACTTGGAGTTTAAAACGTACCCTAAACTTGCCCTGATTTTTATTTCGAGAAAACAGTCGAAAAAGATTTTTGGCGGCGTGTTACCCGTGACGAGATTATAACAGATTATAACACCAAAGCTGTCAATGTTGATGCATACCAGAGAAGGGACAACAATAGTGACACAGCAGGAAAAGTTGAAAACGAAACCCGACAACAGATGAACAATTCATTTCAAAGGCTCTGCTCTGTTCGATCCTTTCTGTTGTCGAGAAAGCTTCATTAGTTATTTGCAACTGGCAGTTTTCATTTTCGCACCGGACAAGCCAAGTTGAGCCAAGCCCCCTTTTACTCGATACATTTTTTAAAAGTTCGCCACTTCCCTGAAAAAAATCGACAACAAACCGCTTCCTGGAGTTTTTCTTGAAGCTTCTTTCTCTCTACAATATACTTTCAAAAAGTACTTCGTCCGATTTTTATATGGCGCGGGACCTCTCGCGACTCCGTCTCTCGCTTGGCTGCTTCGCGGCCTAAAAAGCTCGCTCCGCTCGCTAACAAACTCGTGAAACTCGATTCCGCGGTAGTTTCATGGGTTTTTCAGGAGCTTTGTTATCTTTTAGCCATTTTTCTTGATTGTAGTAGGAGCCCTTGTCGCTCTTTGCTAATTTCGAAGCCCACTCTTTGGCGGCAAAACGATTTTCTCGACTTCTTTCGTCTTGGGAGTCGAGGACGAAAACGGTCAAGCTCTTTTTTCTTCTTTGGAGGCATTCACTTTCAAACTCCAGGGAAAAACAGTGAGCACTATACTTGTAAACCACGATTTCTGTTAAATTGCGTGATAAGCTTGGTTCAACAGCGGCACCCGTATCAAGTATGACAGGACTTGTCAACGATCAATTAAAATAATTAGCGTAGAAAAATCTTTTGCACTCTATAAGTCTGCACAGAAAAAACATTTTTTCCTGGAATTTTTTTTAAAAGAAAGCTCTTGATGAGCTTTATTTAATCGTCTAAAAATTGCGAATTTAGAAAAATGATGATTTTTTACCCTGGATGATACCTTAATAGCATTGAAAATGAAATAAGTTAAGATTTCCATGCTGTTCAGGTTTTTCATTTGTTATCAGTACGTAGCGAGTCGCTGTGTATTGGGGAACTTTGATCTGAAATTATGCAACTAGAACCGTTGTTTACAATTCGCGCATTGAAACAGACATTGGAGTTCACGCACTTCCAGTCAACCAAATTAAAAATATTTTCACTTTAACTAGTTAAACAACGACTTTTTAAATCAGGGCTTCTGATAGGTCGCGGGAAAAAAGTCATGTTTCGCGGGATTTTCAGAGACAGATTCGCGGAAAAATCGGTTTATTTCGCGGGAAATTCGCGGAAAATTTCGGTGCTAACTTCGCCGAAAAACAATCGGTAACAAAAAGGCCGATTTCGTGGGAGTTTTCAGGGTAAATTTCGCTAGAAATCGATCGATTTTGCGCTGTTTTGACGAGCGTGTTTAATGTTTTTCTTTGTCGTCGATGCTAAAGCTCCATATATTGACTGCAGAATCGTAGCCTGTACATTGGCAGCTACCAAATAATAATATGCATTACGATGATCTTTATTGCTGTAAACACAAAACTTTAAAAGGAGGATTCTTTTCAGTGGCTTAGGGTTTATTAGATTTAAGTCGATCCTATTTGTTATAAATTATACAACCGGAGTCTTTACTTTTAGCCCTGGCTAAATCCATCATGTATTAAAATGTACACATCACCTATTACGTATGCAGCGGAGCAAGAAACACAGGGGCTAGTTGTTAGAAAGGTGGATGGCCCTTCACTAAATAAATCTTTATTTTCTGATGATTTCAAGATTTAGAATCCAGTTTACAGCAAGTGGCAAACGACAAGTTCTTCATTATCTGTACGTACTCGAAGAATAGCAGTTTCCGGCATGCCAACTTGCTTAGAATTAAATGCAAAGGTCTTTATCTGCTAATTAGTTAATTTTAGAAATGGATCTGGGGTGTGCTGTAAACTTGATCCAAAATCCCTCTATTTTTATCTTCGTACTTATTCCGTACTTTCTTGTAACAAACCAGGAACTTGTAGAAAAACTCTTCATGGTATTTTTGATTTTTGAGTATAATTCTTGAGAGATCTGAAAGAAAACTGCGTCGCGTGTCTTAAATCCAAATCATAAATGAATAATTGCTGCGGAGCGACCTAAGGGAGCGAGCAGCAACATAATCAGGAAGAAAATATATAAGGGGCGACGAATTCTCGAATTCATCACTTTTTACCACAATGCATGGCATTTAACCACACTTTTTACCACAATGCATTGCATTTAACCAGAGTGCATTGCGCCACGAACAACTCAAATAAAAACACGGGGAAGTTCGGTGGGTGAGAGAGTGCATCGTTCGCTGCTCAGACTTAGAGTTTTCTTTGTGGCAAATTTTCTACAGCACGGTTAGAGGTCTTACCAAATTTTAAGACACGCAGGAGTCTTTCAGATGAGTACGATGGTTAACTTGGGGATTGGATTTCAATTCAAGAGCCTTTTTTGCTCTTCGACTCCGCAACACGGGGGATATACAAATTCCAGCTTGCTAGAAGGTGATGTGAAAGTGAGAAAATGTCATGCAATGCTATTCTTAAGAAACTGTATGAACCGAAAATGGATGTGATTTTGACCATTCGCTTCAAAATAACAGCGGTAATCGAGATAACAAAACATATGTTTTGTGTCCTACTTTGCAGACGAGGACGTGTATCAGCGTTTTGAAAAGCATAGTTATGTTCTTTTATTCATTTATTGCCATGGAATATGCGTTTACATTTTTTTTTTCACTGTTAATAGCTCGGTTAATGCGGCTGGCGATCATCTTGCCGGCGGAAGTTTCATGGAAAAGGAATAACATGAAAGACTTTTCCCAACGACTACGTTATCAGTCTCTGTGGTGTAGTGGTTAAGTGTAGTTGCGTCGAGTCGAAGGTGCTCGGTTCGAGTCCTACTGAGTTATTCATTCCTTCTTTCTTTTTTTCCCGTTTTTTGTGCTGTTGTTTTCTATAAATATATAGCTAAATAACTGTTACTTAATAAAGTGCAACAAACAGCAAGAAAAGTATTGTGTTTCCAGAGAAAATATCGTGCACCGTATATTAAATATATGGATAAACGATCTGAATTTCTATTATTTCCTACAATTTACTGTTGGAAAACCAGAGTTGATAACCACTGGATCATTTTCTAAACAACGTTCCCACGAGTTCTTTCTATAGACTGATAGTAATTATTCTAGTACTTTCCAACATGTAAAGAGGACATTCAATGTCATTTTGGATGCTTTTAAGTCTCACTGCCTAACGAATGCCAGTATCAACAGAATGTGCCGCAGCATTACTATCTTTTAGATACCCTAGTTATATGATAATTGAGTCACATTTTTAACAACCAGCAAAGCTGTTGTCTTCTTGAAAAGAAATAATACATAATATATGCAAACTGCTGGATTTTGTTTTACCTAAATCAATCAAGTGGTGAATACTTTAGGACATTTACTACCATCGATGATGAATAGATTGTTTACTTTCCTAATTATAATATAGTTAACAAACTTGAGAGAAAGTCGAGAGGAACGCTCAGTTTGCTTCAATGACCGTATTCCGCCACACAGACAATCGAATATCCGCCACTAAGTGAGCAGCACTTACCAGTGGGATGGAAATTATTATAAAGTATGCAGTAGGTCACTTAATGGTAACGCAAGTAGTTGTCCATTACTTTACATTTGGTATTAGAGGATCGCAAATTTTAGAAGATGCGGAACACCTTAAGTACTGCTGGACCAAACTTCTACTGCTAATTCGTACTCCTTCTATGCGTACCAGAATTACTACGATTCATTTCTTCGTAAATACGGTTTGTTTCCGTGTCATACCCATTGGATGAAGACGAAAGTTATTCCGTTAATTGACTCGATCGCGTCATGATATTTCAGATCATCCAATTTACGGAATATTACTTGCGAGCAGAAATGAATGCTTCAAACTGTGCTGTAAGCTGTGCCAGCTGTGCGGAGATGATAGAAGATGATAAAAGATGGCCACTTCACTGAAGTGATCGAAACGAAAGTCGATCGCCCTAAACTTAATTAATCGACATTGACGTGCCCGCTCAAGAGTATGTAAGCACAGAATAACTACTTTACCTGACAGTTCTGCAAGGTACAGGGTAATGACAAAAATAATCGTCAAATACTCCCCCATAGTTTGTTCCCATTCCAGGGTTAAAGCGAAACCAGTGAACTAATAATTCTGACAAACAATGTTCCGCTATGAATAATAAATAGCATATTCATTTTCGATTGACCTTTGCATCCAATCAGGCCTGTTGATTAGGCTATTTATAGTAACCGTTTCACCGATAGCGGACTGGGTCCGGTCCCAGAACTTCCAGAATCGGTTGGGAGAAGTTCTAGAGAATTAACCTACGGACGCACAAGGAAAATCGAAAGGTGGATGGCACCCCACTCCTAATGAGATTTTTCCTAGATTTTCAAACATCAGCACCTAAAGCTGTTAATAGCTGTTCGCTCATCCTTAGCACGCCTTTTGAGGCATGTTTAGTGATGATCAGTTACTATGGTTACGAGATATGACGTTATAAGCCACGAGGAGCCGCAAGCGGTGATATTTTTGCACGGCATCTGGCGGCACATCAAAGAATTTGGAATTGAAGGGCAAATTCCTAGAATATATTCGCCAGTTAAGCTAGAGAAAAGGTGTTAAAAAAACCTCAGGATCCTAAACAACATGTCAATCAAAATATCACTTGGACCTTTTCGCTAATGAAGAGCTATCACGCGGCTAAGCTTGAATTAGACATACATTGAAATAGGAACTCGTGTCAATAAAGTATCAGAAGTGAGTGGGAATCACCCCTGGTTAAAAAACTGGTTCACACGGATATGCATCTCTTCTAGTTAAGAGAAAGGAATCAGGGCTGCTTTTCATGCAGGAACAGGTTTTCTTCGGGCTAACTACAAAACTTCAGCTTATTTTATTCCTTGACATTGTCAAAGCGCATTTTGTAAAGATAACTTTTTCCGCTTTATCAGCTTTTTTATATTCTATTCCATTAATGTTCAACCTCCCTCAAAAAGCCAAATAATATAAATGCTGTTGTTAAAAAAAGCGTTTTACCTGTTTTCGTGAATTCGCTACCCAAAGATCACTATGCTCAAAGGAGAGGCAAAATTTCCAGGAGAGAGGCATTAATTTTTTTTCCCACGAGGTTACAAAGAGAAAATGCAATTATTATTATTAATGTAACCATCAGGTAAGTTCTACCCACGAGGTTGCAAAGAGAAAGTGCAATGATTAATATTAACGTAACCTTCAGGTATGTTCTACCCACGAGGTTACAGAAAGCAAATGCAGTGATTATTATTAATGTAACCATCAGGTATGTTCTACCCACGAGGCTGCAAAGAGAAAGTGCAATGATTAGTATTAACGTAACCTTCCGGTATGTTCTACCCACGAGGTTACAGAGAGCAAATGCAATGATTATTATTAATGTAACCATCAGGTATGTTCTACCCACGAGGTTACAAAGAGAAAGTGCAACGATTATTATTATCGTAACCTTCAGGTATGTTCTACCCACGAGGTTACGGAGAGCAAATGCAGTGATTATTATTAATGTAACCATCACGAATGTTCTACCCACGAGGTTACCGAGAGCAAATGCAGTGATTATTATTAATGTAACCATCAGGTATATTCTACCCCCGAGGTTACAAAGAGAAAATTCAATGATTATTATCAACGTAACCTTCAGGTATGTTCTACCCACGAGGTTAAAGAGAGCAAATGCAGTAACAATTATTAGATTTTAGTGCAACTATCAGATTGAGTTCCTCCATTAAAAGAGTTTTTTGCTAGGGTTAAACAAGTTCGGCTTTCATGAGTTTCAAGGTGCAGGAAATTATCAGTATAATTATAGCACACAAACATTGTCATCTAATTTTTCGCACGTAGCCGGAATAAGCCAAGAAATGAAGCATATATAACGAAAAATCGTCCTCAGATGATCTCCATATTAATTAAATTATTCTAAACGTTGCGAAAGAAATTATTGTTTGTATCCGTCTTATCCATCGTAGCATTACATTCGGTATATTAAACAGAGGTAATACTCACGGGTTTCACGAGTTGTATGCACTCTTTTTCGCCGAGAAACAAATTTTTAAACTTCAATTCTTACCTTACAGTAGTCCGTTCTTTTACCTTGCATTCGACAACAAATCTGTTAAAGGCGAACAAAGCGATTCCGGCACTCTTCTTTATGATGAGTAGCAAGCCGCAGGAACTGAAGCCGCTTGACTGAAGTAAAATCCACCGATATGCACAGCATTCTCACTACAAATATAAACAAACGTCGCGGGGAAAAAATGACGAGGAGGAAAAAATGCCAGATCTTCGCCTCGGTAATGTATTCCAGCTACCATGCCGGCGTATCTCCAGAAGGTGGACTCGAAGTGGGACAAACCTTGTGATTTTTTGCGCGCAAACTAATTTATTCTGGCGCGAAATGAAGATTAACAATATGTAAACTGAAATCTAATCCACGACAAGAAGATTTTCGCACTGTAGCGCGACATATTAAATGCCTATTTTTACAAGTACGCGGAGAAAGTGGTCCACTAGTTTAACTTTTTTTAAGATGAATTTACTCTACAAAAGCAAAATGAAATGTTTTATCTCTATGTTGTTTACGTGCCTGATTAGAAGGCAGAAGTAAATTCATCATACAGACCCCATCAAAATGAAAGTACACGAATGAAACGGACGGTTTAGTTTCTACTCAGCAGCTTCTTTGCTTTTATAACAAAAATTTAATGTTGCAGTCTGTTTTAAACGTTGGCATATCAACGCGCACAGTCATTGAATGAAAACAACAGTCACGATCACGTTCTTCGAAACCGACCAGACGCGCGCGACCTACCACTGTTATGGTAAGCAATTATCCTGAAGGTGTTAATGTTTCCGTGACAGTCTTCGCACTGAAGGTGTAAATGGTAAACCGAACGGTCGCTTTGATCATCAGAAAGACCTGTCAACTTTGATGATTTAACTGATTAAATCACGGGACAGAAATTTACTGCTTACGGCTCCTCGTGGTAGGTGGTGAAGCCATTTTTAAGCGAAAATGCATGTTTTTCAACTTCTTTTAACCATAAAGCAAGGCTTGTGGATAAAATGAAGCAAAGTATTATTTATTTTATCTATGTTATTTGACGTGTCAAGCACAAAAAATTACCCGTTCTTACCTGATCTCTCATCACCATCATCATCATCACCATTAGCCGTTGCCTATTGTTAAGGATTTCTAATTCTTAATGTAATTTCCAGACCCCTTGTAAATATTTGTACATATATAGCTCGTCATTATCTTCAATGGTCACTTAAGATCACAGTTGAATAGCATACGAAACTCCAAGCTTAATATATACATTTAGCCAGGGCTAAAACCGAAGCCTCCGTTTCTATGATAAAAGCAATCAAATTTAAAAGTAAAGGAAATCTTCACATCCCTATTAATTGAACTGTAGGAGCCTTCGGCATGAGTTCACCTTTTAAAGGATTGAATGATTAAGAAAAAATATCCCGCAAAAGGGAAGACCTAAAAGGAAAATCAGGCCGACTTAGGAACTTTTGTCTTCTCGTCAGCCCATTATATTTTCTTTCCTTTTCTATTTTTTTTTTTAACGGGCCCGGACGAGCAGTCTTGTGCAGCCTTTACATTTATACTTCACAATATCTGAAAGAAAGTTTTGCCGTAAGGTGTATGTATAATAATTTTCTTTTTTTTTTTTTTTATTTCAAACGATATAACCTTTTACGCTACTAACTGTAATACAGCAACTTACAACTTTGCATTTAAAAAAAATAGACAAACTCGGACTCGAAAAGTCGATAAGTCTGTCGCTAGAATAGAGCAGAACTCTTTCAAGGCGAAGCTCCAAACGCGTATGAAGGGCGCGCGTGGACAGACCCCTTAGCTAAGGAAATGTGGTAATCTACCCATCCGAGAAATTTGGTAATCACGTGACCGTACGCCCGACCGTCCGTCCGCACCACAGGGAAACCAATGTTTACTCTCACACTTTCTAGCTAGTTTGGGAGCCGAAGAGAAAACTAACTGCACATCAACGTTGTGATCAATTGGCAGCTGTCAAAACAGCGTATCCGATGACCAGTATCACCTGACCGTACCGCGGGCTCAAGTGCCGACCCATCGAGGTCAAGTATTTTTTGAAGTTATTCGCTGACAAATTACCAGTTTCAAGTGATCGCGGGCTCAAGTTTATTTTTTCCAATGATTCATATCAAATATGTTGTGTTTATGTCACTATGGCCCCGCACTGTTAAGATTTTGATTTCAAACTAACCTCGGACGCGAAAATTCAGCCAGTTTTTTAAAAATACAGGCGGGGAAGACCTTTTGTTACCAGGGTCACGCGTTGGTCACGCTCTACGTCCAATTTTTATGCTCTGATGCAGCATCTTGAAAGTTGTTTACTTTGACAGCTGAAGCTGACTTTGTTTTGTGTCAGCTTGTGATGTTTTTAACTGTCTTTTCCACTGGATGTAGAAAACGAAATACAGCTGCTATCAAGAGTCTTTATTGGGTTTTTGGATGAGAATTGCGTCGCTTGTCAAAATTCGGTAAGCCGATTTCAGATGGCATCGTTTTCGTTTTTACCTTGCTTAATGCATAACAGGGTTTAAAAGTCTCAAGCAACTGTGGCCTTCCTTGATATCTTTCAGGAACTGAATCTCCAATGGTAAGCTTGAGTAATTATTGTATTTGATGTTTGTTTTTGTTGTATCTAATTTCATGAAGTCCAGCACAGTTTATGCGGCAAGTTTATGCACGTTTGTAAGATTTGAGTCAATGATCTGACCTAGAATCAGGTTTGATATAAGCTTAGAAAACGTTAAAGGACCTTCAGATATATTTTCTCACGGCAAGTTGAAAAAAACCGTTCGGAAGATAAATTTGGCTGCAGAAAGAAAACCTTGAACGATTTTCTTGCTTCGAGGAGTTCATCTTTGAAAAAAGCAAACACGGGGAGGCCAGCTTAAAGTAAAACATAATGAACTTAAGCTTAAGCTTTAAGCTTAAAGACTCAGGATTTTTAGAGTCTCTTTAATACTTGTCTGCGTGAATGAAAATTGTTGTCTCTGCAAATGTTTCACCAAATTATATTTCGTTTATTGACAGTTAGTAGCGGAGCTCTGGCGCACGAACCTCGCCTGCGGAGCACCATGGGTAAGTAAATCTACCCATCCCAGAAAATTTGGTAATCACGTGACCGTACACCGCCCGCCCGCTGCCCGTCCGTCCGAAAATTTGGGGTAGTCTGTGAGTCTGAGGTCTTTTTTTTTGGCGCGAAAACGAATGGCCACCCGCGTTTTGTCAAGCGTAAGCAACCAAGCAACAGCAATTTAGTTCAGCGAAGTCAATTCAGAACAAAAAGAAATTTTTCGTATAGGTTGATGTAAAGTGTTTTTACTACTATATGTTTTTGTAAATTTTTTACTGATTATGTCCTCTAGTATGGAGTACAGAGACAGGGAGAGACAGAGAAAACGGGAAAGTAGGCGGCAAGGAAGCCAAGCTCAACGAGAGATAGAGCGGCAGAGAGCTATAGACAGGAGGCGAAACTGCACTGACGAGCAACGGGAAAGGGAGAAAGAAAGAGACAGAGAAAGGAGCAGCAATGTTACTGACGAGCAACGGGAAAGACAGCAGGAAAGGGATAGAGAAAGGAGGCGCAATTTTACTGACGAGCAACGGGGGAGAGAGCAGGAAAGGGATAGAGAAAGGAGGCGCAATTTTACTGACGAGCAACGTGAGAGGGAGCTGGAAAGAGGTGGAGAAAGGAGGCGCAATTTTACTGAAGAGCAACGTGAGAGGGAGCACGAGAGAAACAGAGAAAGGAGGCAAAATTTCACTGAAGAGCAACTCGAGAATGAACGAGAGAGAGCAAGAGAAAATAGACGCCGAATTAGCGACGAGCGGCGAAGAAGAGAGCGAGAAACAGCAACGGAAAACAGGCGTCGTATAAACGAAGACGAGCGGGAAGGAGGAGAAGGTGAGTNAGCTGGAAAGAGGTGGAGAAAGGAGGCGCAATTTTACTGAAGAGCAACGTGAGAGGGAGCACGAGAGAAACAGAGAAAGGAGGCAAAATTTCACTGAAGAGCAACTCGAGAATGAACGAGAGAGAGCAAGAGAAAATAGACGCCGAATTAGCGACGAGCGGCGAAGAAGAGAGCGAGAAACAGCAACGGAAAACAGGCGTCGTATAAACGAAGACGAGCGGGAAGGAGGAGAAGGTGAGTGACTATCTTGGAGGTTAGTTTACTGTTAATATGTAGCGGATAGAAGGCGTTTTTTGGTTTTTACAAAAACATGTTGAAAACTGTCTGACTAGCTGTTGTTTTGTTCGTCTGACCAATCAGCACACGTCACTTGTTGTCACGCAGTGTCGAGTTTCAGACAGTCGGAGATCTTGTATTTTATCTTGAGGGAAGTGTATTCCGTCTCTACTACTTCGCTGCAGTTAAGATATTTTGACATGTGTTTAAGTTCGGTAAAAAGAAAGGGAATTGAAGTTTCAATTTAACAAGACAGGCACGTCAAAGATGTTACAATATAATACTCATCGATGTATTTTCGATCTTTCTATTTCGCGGAAAACCCAAGGTAATCTTACGTGTAAATGGGCAAGTTATGTATACTAATTTCATCGAGGTTTTAGTTAAATAACCATTGACATTTCTTTCTGTCTAATCCGACCGTGCAGTGAATCGCTCAATAAAACTCCTGTCGTGACTGTTCTTCATTCTGTTAGACTACGTAAGCTTAAAAACTTTTGCCGCGACTCTGGCCTTTGTGACAACTGAAAATTTTTTTTAGAGGATCGTAAATTACATGTAAACGGCCTAATATCTGTGGAAGCGTTGTTTTTTTTATTATTTTATTATTTGTGCTAAATTTACATCACATATTACAACTTGACGAAACAAACATAAAAATAGCTGAGGTTACATTTATGCTTGAATTCGCTTAGCTACTTACAATAAAAGGAAAGGACGGTGAACGGTGGACGGTGGATGGCTCAACTTTTCAGGACACATGGCTAAGTCAAAGCGATTAGCTAGAGGGTAACCTGTGCAAGCAACAAATTTAAATAAGAAAAAAATTCCATTCGTTTGAAAAGACGGTGAAAGAATTACAGCGGAGTGCTTCTTGTTTTTCCATCTCGATGACGGAATTTAGTTTGACCTTAAAAAGAGTCATGGAGGGAGACGTACCTGCAAGTTTGCTCGAGTATATATGATATCTCCCAATAAGAAGGACGAGATCAATGGCGGTAGAGGGTGCAAATTAAGAGAGTCCCGTTAGATGCAAATGGGTTAGTGCAGTACTCTTGAGGCCCTTTTGAATTAAAAATTGTTTAACATCGTTCCAAAAAGCAATTGTTGCCGAACATCTCAGAAATAGATTAGATATAGACTCTATTTCCCTTTGGCAAAAAGAGCATTTGTCCGATTGCTTTACATTAGTTTTCTTTAAAAAATCATTGGTAGCAATCCTACGATGCAAAAACTTATAATGATAAGTTGAAGCCGTACAGTGGAAAGCGATTGTGTATGTATCTTTCCAATCAATATCACTTGCATTTTCGACTTGAAGGTCACTGAGCCACTTCTCTTGGCTTCTAATGGGTGCAGAGATTCTTTTTCTCAGTAGCGACTTATAAATAAAGTTGTTAACTTTACTTTTAGATGTTAATTCAGTTATAGATGTTCCCTCGGTGGACACAACCTCGTACGTCGGTTCATTTTGCACCTTATTTATAAGTGATTTGACAGCTGAAGCTATACTACAATATTCTAACCAATTTAACTCCTGAAAATTTGATTTCATGGCATCATGTCCGAGGAGGTTCCCATCCTCATCTAATAGATGAGAAATTTTGCAGACACCATGGTCCATCCAGTGTTTACGGAATACAGGCTGATTGTCAATTCTTACCAATGAATTAAGCCAAATAATCTGATCGCCCACATTTGCAATGGAGATGGCTACAGCATCGGAGAAATGCAATTCCGCCCAGACTGACATGACCTCACATACAAAAGGATTACGTATTTTTAACAGTGGAATGTCATCTTTGTGTAGATTACAAGAGAAAATAAAATTCCCACCATACATTTTAAGATTAACATCAAAGAAAAACTTTCATCTTCCATTATTTGTCGGGTTAAGGTACTTCTTGATCCAGGATGCTTTGAGAGACTTATTGAACGTATGTATATCAATCATCCTTAAACCACCCTGCTCATAATCCCTTATAATATGCTCTCTTTTAATCTTGTCGCCTTTACTGTTCCAAAGGAACTCAAAAAGAAGTTTGTTGACCGTTTGCAGTGCGTTTGTATAAGTAGGGAGCGGAGTCAAAATATAAATGAGTTGAGAGACCAGAAGACTTTTGATAAGAGTGATTTTTTCCAATAAGGTGAGTCTCCTAAATTGCCATGTTTCAATAACGTTTTTTATTTTCCCAATCCTCTCGTCGTAGTTATGTTTTCTGAAAAGTCTTTGAGATATCACTGTTCCATCCTTGTGCCCGGCGAACAGTGGTTTGAATTTGAAGATGTTTTGCCCTGGTTTTGCCATGATGCTTTTTGAAAGAGCTAATTTGTAGCAGATTGTTCGGGCTCATGCAGGCCCGCTATTTACTTTTATTTAAAGGGGCGTCAGATTTGCTTTTTCCAAGTGTAAGAGGTATTCGGCTGGCTATTCTCCCTCTTGTAATTGAAATATCTTTTTTTAGTATTCGGCTTTTCCATTTTGTAGATACCTATCTTCTTATGTTTTTTATGTAAATAGAAAGGTCATGAAATAGTGGCCGGTCACGTTGAGAGGCCAAACAAATCTTAGCTCGGTCATTGTTTCCTGCCCAACAAATTGTAGCTCGGACCGGTCAAAATACAGTAAAAATCCACGAGTAAGAACCTGCATTTTCTCATACACTGTATATAGCCTGAAGAGGTTCTTTCAAAAATAGTTATTTGTTAAAAATTTGGCTATTTTCTGAAATATATAGGTTCTTATTTTATTAATGAAAAATATTGTGGCTAAAGATTACTTATAAAGAGGCTGTCAGTGGGGTGATGTCTCCCAAAGAGGTTCCTGAATACTTTTCAAGTGAAAAGAATTTTGTCATATAGATTTAAGTAAATAGGAATGTCTTTCAAATATATTTAGGATAAACAGGCTAGGTTATTGTTAGCCTGTTCCAGGCATTCAGATAGTAGAGCGTGGGAGAAAAATTCACGAAGCAAAAAAAAAGAAACGAAGGAGACTAGAGGGGGAAAGGGGGAGAGAACGCATGTAAACATTCCCTTACAGAGCTCTCTCCGCCCTTAATTGACCGCCGACCACGTATTAAAAACTGTGACATGAACTTCAAAGTGCTGACAGGCTAGACGCGACCCATAAGCTGGTGATAGTTTGAGTTAGCTTTCAAGAGGTTTTCCTTCTTTTGACTAAGCAAATCCAATTTATGTCGCTCTGAGTCAAACATTGAGACGGTCAGTCATGCATACTGCGGAATTATTTCCTGCAGTTTGTTTCTGAAAGAATTTGATCCCAGACGCAGTTAGGTACTGATTTTCTTTGACCTCTGTTAAAGCATTAGTCTTTTTCTTGCGGCTAAATAACCTTTCAAATAAGATTTTTTTGTGCCTTTGTGGGCTTCCATAAATGATCTCACACGCACAGCTCCCCCAAAGAGCAACTCCATGCAAATATCGACCAAAGTGCGGCAAGGCTCAAAAAATAAAAATCCCCTTTCTTTTGCATACTGATAGACTTTAGTAAGTGTACAAACGCCATGCAGTTTTTTCTTTGAAAGATCTGTTCGTTTCCGAGGAAAACAGTAAAACCGTTTCAAGCCCCGCCGTCGATTTCGCAAGCCGAAAACAGGGTTGAAATTCACTATGATTCGCTGGACTTGCATTTCAAAATAACCGCGCTAGAAAAAAAGCTTGTTGCTACAATTGTAAGTATAACTCGTTGTTGACCAAAATATATAATATTTTTAGCATTACAACAGTCTGAGTAATTATAAAAAGCTAAAGCGTATGTCTACGTGTTGTTCAACCACGGAAGGTAGTTGAAAAAAGTGCCGATTTTCATCATGTGCCTTTGATCAAAATGTTTCAGGATTGAAGGGGAAAACACTACAAGCGTCAAACTATTATGTTATGTTAAAATTATTCTGGGGAAATCATTTTGAGCTTCTCAGAAATTATTTGAAATTCCTGTTACAGACAACATAAAATAACGCCATCCAACACATGAGTCACGCGACCACCACCAACAATTTGACTTTAGGTTTCCGTTTACAACGCTGGTA
>CALNXI010000703.1:58488-78488 GCA_942486025.1 Porites evermanni | reverse complement strand
TGCATCCATTGGTATTTGCCGCGTTGTAAACTGGTTAAACCAGGACCCTACAGTGTCCGGCCTCATATTTTGCACGTTCTCTTGACCCTCTATAGTAAAATGACATAACAGTGGAATAATAAAAGGTGTTTTTGACCATTTATTGGGGATATTTTTGTCTTAATTTGGCTATTTTTGCAAAGTACAACATTTTCAACACAATACAAACTAGCGACTAAGAACCTAGCTAAATTTGCCAGTTAAGCCCCCTCTATACAAGACCTGTTTATCCTACATATATTTGAGCCAGTTCATATTTTCTTCAATCTATAAAAGAAAATTCCATACACTTATATTTTAGAGAAATACCCAAATTTTTTTCCAAATAAATATTTTTGCAAGAATCTCTTCAAGCAAGGGAAATGCGGTTTCTTACACGCTAGTTTTTAACCGGTCCGAGTTAAAATTTGTTTGGCGTGTCAATATGATCTGCACTGTTCAAAAATCATTTCGAGCACTGGCTTAATGACCTCTTTATTTACATAATATTATTCTAACACACTCGAAGATAGGAATCTACAAAATAGGAAAGCCTTAAAGGAATAGCTAAGGTCTTTCAGATTTTGTTAAACACCCTAAATAAAATAAATAGAAGTGAACCCGAACAATCTGCATCAAAAGCATACAAAGAAGAAACAGTGACATCCCATAGACTTTAAAGAAAACATAACAACACTTTCACAGGCCGTTAATTTAAGATCATCTAACACTGAATAAATTTAAGCCCGGGATTTTAGCTTACATTAGCTTACAGGAATGACAAACGACAGTCATAAAGAGGAGTTTACATTCATTCAGTGATTCATTGCACGGTCGGATAGGATAAAAAATGACAATGGTTATACTTTTCGATGAAATTACATAACTTGCATATTTAAGATTACCTTATTTACCACCCCAGAAAGAACGAAAATACATCGTGGAGCTCTTTTCAAGCTTATCTCGTTCAAGTGAAATTAAATTTCATCGCTGCGTGACAAGTGACGTGTGGTATGGTCATAGAAGCTGATGCAATCACGAAGAGGTTATTGATTGAACAAACAAAACTACAACTAACGTACCTCCGTATAAGCGTCCTGACACTGAATAAATTTAAGGCAGGGATTCAAGCTTACATAAGCTTACAGGAATGACAAACAACTGTCACAAGAGGAGTTTACATTAATTCATTCAGCGATTCATTGCACGGTCGGATAGGACGGAAAAAAAATAACAATGCTGAAACTTTTCGATGCAATGACATAACTTGCACATTTAAGATTACCTTATTTTCAACAACAGAAAGAACAAAATAAATCGAGGAGCACTTTAAGCTTATACTCTATCTCATTCAAGTAAAATTACATTTCAACGCTGCGTGACAACAAGTCCTGACGCAATCACGAAGAGGTTATTGATTAAAAAACAAAGCTGCAACTGACGTTCCACGGTAAGCTTTTTTGAAAAAAGTAATTTCGCAAAAGCCACAACGCCTTGCATCCGATACATATTTACAGTAAGCTAACCTCGGCAAAAAGCAAGCTTAAATTTGAANATTCATTGCACGGTCGGATAGGATAAAAAATGACAATGGTTATACTTTTCGATGAAATTACATAACTTGCATATTTAAGATTACCTTATTTACCACCCCAGAAAGAACGAAAATACATCGTGGAGCTCTTTTCAAGCTTATCTCGTTCAAGTGAAATTAAATTTCATCGCTGCGTGACAAGTGACGTGTGGTATGGTCATAGAAGCTGATGCAATCACGAAGAGGTTATTGATTGAACAAACAAAACTACAACTAACGTACCTCCGTATAAGCGTCCTGACACTGAATAAATTTAAGGCAGGGATTCAAGCTTACATAAGCTTACAGGAATGACAAACAACTGTCACAAGAGGAGTTTACATTAATTCATTCAGCGATTCATTGCACGGTCGGATAGGACGGAAAAAAAATAACAATGCTGAAACTTTTCGATGCAATGACATAACTTGCACATTTAAGATTACCTTATTTTCAACAACAGAAAGAACAAAATAAATCGAGGAGCACTTTAAGCTTATACTCTATCTCATTCAAGTAAAATTACATTTCAACGCTGCGTGACAACAAGTCCTGACGCAATCACGAAGAGGTTATTGATTAAAAAACAAAGCTGCAACTGACGTTCCACGGTAAGCTTTTTTGAAAAAAGTAATTTCGCAAAAGCCACAACGCCTTGCATCCGATACATATTTACAGTAAGCTAACCTCGGCAAAAAGCAAGCTTAAATTTGAAGATATAGCCACTTACCTTCTCCTTCCCGTTCATCTTCGTTCAGTCGACGCCTTTTTTGCTTTGCTGCTTCTCGCTCCGTTCTTCGCCGTTCGTCGCTAATTCGGCGTCTATTTTCTCTTGCTCTCTGTCGTTCATTCTCCAGTTGCTGTTCAGTGAAATTTTGTCGCCTTTGCCTTTCTCTTTCTTGCTCTTTCCCTCGGTGCTCGTCACTAAAATTTTGCCTCCTTTCCCTGTTTCTTTCTTGCTCTCTCTCGCGTTATTCATCAGTAAAATTGCGCCTCCTTTCTCTCTTTGCTGCTCCCTCTGGCGTTCTTCTGGCGTTGCTCGTCAGTTAAATTGCGCCTCCTTTCTCTATTCCTCTCCCGCTGCTCGTCAGTAAAATTTTGCCTCCTTTCTCTGGCTCTCTGCCGCTCTCGCTCTCGTTGAGCTTGCCTTGCTTGCCGCTTACTTTCTCGTTTTCTTTGCCTCTCTCTATCTCTATATTACAAACCAGAGGACATAGTTGATAAAATATGTAGAAAATACGGATGTAAAAACAATTTCCGTCAACCGATACGAAAAATTGCTTTTTGTTCTGAGTTAATTTCGCTGGACTAAGTTGTTTTTACTTCACAAAACGCGGGTGGCCATTCGTTTTCGCGCCAAAACAAAACTAGTTATGCACACAGACTACCCAAAATTCATTGGTATGCCTGCGGTGTGGACGGACTGCGGGCGGTCGGTGTACGGTCACGTGATTACCAAATTTTCTGGGACGGGTAGATTACCTTAGCTATGGGGCTCCGCCCACGCACGCGCGTGGAGCTCCGCTAATAATTATCAAGTCAATTATAGATGTTGGCGGAGTCTCGCTTTGGGTGAGCTCTGTTTGCCGGGATACCAAATGATGACAATTCTATTTTGGCATGAATTTTGGCCACAAGGGTGGCCGTTAATTTAATTTAAGCATATACAGCTAGGAAAATTCGGAAACAAAAGAAGATTATTCTAGCAAAGGGCACACCCGCCATCTGGGAGAGTAAACTGGAGGAAAAGAAAAAGGGGCGGGATTGGTGGGGAAAATGTTTCATAACTTTCTTGTTACAGTGAGCAGAGACGCTTCGTGCCTCGATTTCATGTCTTGGGACTACACATCTAATGTCTGTCCTTACTGGCAGGTGGAAATTAAACATTGATCAGTCACACTAAGCATAAAAACATTTATTTCGTTCAGAAATAAATCTCCTTTTCTTGAGATTTTGCTGTGTGTGCTCTACATTTTGGGGCATATAAAATGGTTCGTTGATGTTAGAAAACTCACAGCCTAGTACGTTTCATAATCGTGAAAATTAGGAGCAAATGATAAGGATAAGTCAGTCCATTACCTCTCTTGTGCTGCCAAACTATCACGACTACAAGAAGGGTATTAATGAAAATGAGAACACCAGTAACTGCTTTCCAGGTGACCTCATTATACGGGCAGCGTTGGGTACCTGTGAATATAGAACCATGAATGGAAGTTAAACCTAAGCCAACCTGCGTATATTGGCGCGAAAGGTCATTGCCTCTGCTGTTTGAAGTATCAACAGCCTTAAATTATACATCCTTTGTCTTTAAAAACAATCAAAAACGCCTTTAGAAAAATTTACTTTGTTCCTCGTAATTCAGGGCGCTATACGTGTTTTCTAAGATCTATATCGGGATTCATCTCCCAAGACCTGGCCACGTCCTTTCTCTCCTTTTTTTTTTTATTCTACACTTTATTTTATAGAACTTCATCGACCAGTAAACGGAAACATTGGCAAGAATGAGATCATATGTTCTATGTCCTAGACCTCGTAGACTTCTCCCTCCCCGGTCCAATCTATTCTAATGAAAGCTAGAGAAAAACGACGACAATTAAAACGACATTGATAAAGGTATATATGTTTTCTTTTAAAGTGAATCCCGTTTACATCAACTCAGTCATCTTATAAAATTTAGGAAGGACGTTCCTGGAATTGAATTCAGCATCCAAGTTCTGAATGAGACAGAAAAAAATTCTGCTCTGTCTTTATTACGTTCTCAACCAAAAAAATGGCACCAGGAAATTTCACGTAGCCGTGAAGTGTTGGAAAAGAAGTGAGCAAAAGAATGTTTTTGGCTTGCAGAGTGGATGTTTATGTTTATTTAAGCTATTGCTATTTTTGACGTTCTTGTTGCTATCGACGTCGTGATTGAAAAAGCTCCCTAATATGTCTTTTTAAACTGTGAAATTACCTTTCTGACTCGAGATATAAACGGTACTTGTTGATCCCTCAGTTGACGCGGCTGTCGTAGGATTAACCGGCTGGATTATTTTTAAAGTTTCAACTGTGAGGTTACCAAGCTTTCTATTTAAATCCACGGCTTCTCTCAGTTTAGCAAGCCCTTCATTTTCGGTGGCAGGAGTTTTAAAATACATCACGAAAGAGACTATCACACTGCTTTCACTGTGAAAACTAAAGAACGATGATAAGAAATGAGGAGTTGCGCGTGCATTAAAAGAACCAAACTTCAAGCCAGTGCTTTACAAACCTTAGTTTAGTCACTTCTGTCCTGTCGTAGTGTGCGTCATTTTCGTACAGCTTGTTAATCTTAAGACGATCACTGATGGGCTCACCGAATAAACCTATTTAGCTTGTATTGTTTGTTTTCCCAATAGAGGTCCCACGGGAACTTGACCCATTGTCTTTTCATACATTGTGCGTAGATATGCACGTGAATAAGACGGAATCTGAAAGAGACGGTTTCCTAGGGTCAGTTATAACGTGACATGCATTGAAAAGGCTACTCATTTCAAGGGGAGCGATAAAATAAACACACATAATAAGCTTACCGGAACACAAAAGTCGTCATAATTCTTCCCTAAAAGACAGACTGAAATGCTGACCCCAGACGTTCAGCTTCCTGGGAGAGTTTTTTTCATTTCAGGTGTGTTTTGGGGGATATTGTACCTTAATCATTTAACTTTTCCCTATAAATTGATGCCGAAGGCTTCTTAAGTTAAGGATGTCAGGTAGGCATTCGGCTTACAGCTTGTAAATTAAGTTTGATTGCTTTGATTATAAGTATGCAAGCGGAGGCTTCGCCTTTATTCATGGCTAAATCTATATATTATTTATGCAATTGACATATAATCTCATGGAAAATGCTCCGCACAGAATTTACACCCCCGTTGTCTTCTCCTGTGCTCTCTCTTTTGATTTCAGATAATTCAACGTCGTTCCTAAGGCCACCGATCAAAAGGAAGTTTTCCTTTGCTACGAAAATGCTAAGAGGATGCTCATACTGAGTGCCTGAACATTTGCGCCTGCCCCAAAAAATTGTTTTGCGTTCCTACCTAAGACTTGTAATAAAGTCTAACGTATACTTACACAGGACTGAGATTTCCACCTTGTCAGAGGTTACGAAAACAAAGTGCGGACTACCCGTTATTACCGTGAGCTGATATTTTTCAGCACTGGTTGATTTTGCAACGTCAAGTACTGTTAAAATCATGCTCGAGAATCTAACATACATGCAATGAACCTTTTTTGGAGGGCCAATTTCACAGTCGTGTTTGAGTCGTTACTTTTCCTGAAAGCAACTGTCCAATTACTAGTAACATTAGATATATAAGCAACAAGAACTGATTGGCCTTCTAAGTTATAATTCCACTGTATAGTAAGGTTGTGACCTGCCATACCAACACTTGATGGGCTTGGAGGTTGTGACGTATATCAAGGGTTCATATCTGCGATGAAAAAACATAAAGCCAAGTAACTGTAAAACGCAATTTTATGTAAAGCGCTTTTGGACCATTGGGAATTAGCGCTCTATAAATATTGTATATTATTATTATTATTATTTAACTGTTATTTAACAATTATATATGTACCTGACGACAAAAATCAGCTTTAAATTAAATTAAAGTATAATTTTACTTTTTTTGACTTTAATATGAAAGATAAATTCAAACAGCGACAAGATATATAATTTAATGTGAGAAAAAAACTACTCCTTTGGAAATCAAATCATCGATTTCGTGTTCCCGGCACCAGTAAATTTCAAATTACCACAGCATTTACGTTTGTTCCAATTCGGTTTTCTTGTAAAGAAGTTACTTTAAACGCATTAAAAAAAATGTGTTCAAATATATTTAGATCAATAGCTCACTTCGGGAAAAGAGTGATACTAGCCTGGGACCGACACTAGGCGCGCGCATTTACGGGATTATTTGGGGCCGGGGTGGACGCGAAAGTAAACAGATATGGTGGAAAGTGGTCAATATTTCAGCGGTGTTAAAAAGAAAAGCGCAAAAAAGCAAAACGTAAGGTGGAATTGAAAGAAAAAACAGGAAAATCTGAAATCTGGTAAACCAAAGATGTGGAACTATACCAAAGTAAAACAACTAACCCGCACTTCACCAAACTACACAATTTACAAAGAGCTCTTTAAAAACGTCTTGAATTTATGAGAGATTGCTAGACTTTCCAAAAGTCGAGCTCAAAAGTTTTCACGAGCGCGAAGCCCGGGCGGGAGATTTTTTATGTCTACTACAGCAAAAGCGAACGAGGGCGCGCTGGGGCCTGTAACGTCTATAGGGATAACACTCAGTAAGCACTCCAACAACGACGACACTCAACCCGAAGCTAACATCTTTAATTCCAAAAATCCAACGTGCTTACACAAGACTTTCGTTATATAACATGCTCAGAATACTTCATGTAAGACGATACAAGATGATACAAAATACACTTTATGTAAGCAATACGTGACATGCCCCCTTCACAAAAAAAAAGTAAAATAAAAAGCCTAGTAATAACAACAACAAGAAAGGAAACAAAACAGAACAAAGAAACAAGCCGCTAGGGAAAAAAAAGAGTGCACACGATTAGAGCTCTATTATCAAGAGTCATATCTTAGTGGCTTGCAAACCACTCGGCCGCTCCTGGAGGTTTTCACAGCAGCTGCAGGCGTACAGGTAGCAGAAACAGGAACTGAACCGACGTCATTGGATCTGGAAACAGGTTCATTGCTTGGTTTTGGTTCTGACTGGATGACAGTGGGACCACCCGAAACCTCCACATTGGCAGAAATAGGTACAGGACAACTCGGAAAGTCAGCTCCAGTGAAAGTTTGATCTTGTTGACTTGGAGACTCAGGAGTTGTGGCTCTGAAGTATGGCTCCTTGGTGAGCCTGAGATGCCTTCTGTCCCTTCTGTAGGTACGGCCATCCTCTGTGCGGACCTGGTATGACCTAATGTCGACCTCCTTGTCCACAGTGGCTTTAGCCCATACCTTAGAATCTCCCCTTCTGTAGTAGTAAGTCTGTTTAGCCTTTCTCTCTTTCAGCTTGTGCGGGACACCCTGAACTGTTTCCGGAACAAGTAGTCTTGAAGAAGTTGACAACAGTGTTCTGGTCCTCGAACCAAACAATCGCTGGGAAGGAGAACTTCCGACTCCCTCATCTGGAGAGTTCCGGTAATCCAAGAGTGACAAATCTGGGTCTGAACCCGCATCTCGTGCCTTCTTCATGATACTTTGTGAAATTTTAACAGTATTCTCTACCTTCCCATTGGACTGAGGGTAGCGCGGAGAACTGGTTAGGTGTTCAAACTCATAGGCTGACGCAAATTCCTCAAACTCCTTAGAACTGAAGGGTGGACTGTCACTGAAGACCTGGACGGGTATCCCATGTCAAGCAAACTGAGACTTCAGCTTAGAGATTACCTCCTTGCCTTTCTTGTCACAAATTCTGTCTAGCTTGAAGTAGTCAGAGTAGTAATCCACACAAACCAAATAATGATTGTCCTCAAAGTCAAACAGATCACAGCCTACTTTCTCCCATGGTTTTGTTGGGATTTCATGACTAATCATCGGCTCTTTCTGCTGATTTGGTTGATAGCTCTTGGAAACAGCAGAATTTTAAATAAAATCTTCAATGTCCTTACCCATCTTTTGCCAGTAAACAACCTCTCTACCTCTTCTGAGACAACTCTGTATTCCAAGATGGCTCTGATGCAGTTTCTGCTTGATTTCATCTCTCGTACTTAGAGGAGTCACCAGCCTCTCACCTTTCAAAATCAACCCATCTTGCAATGGAAGTTCATCTCTATAGTGAAAATAGTCCTTCACATGCCACGGGACTTCCTCTAAGGCATCTGGCCACCCTGCTTGAATGATGGCCTTTAGGAGGGCCATTTCACCATCTGCCTCTGTATTCTGCCGGACTCTAGCCAGGCCATGAGCTGTAACAGGCAGAAAGCTGAATGCATTAACACTTTCTACTTCCTTTTCTAGAGGAGTTCTAGAATCTAACGTCAGGCAGACTTCCTCTCTTGGACCCTTAATCTGTGCACAGGGTACGTAAGCTCTACTGAGGGTATAAGCTACATGGAGAAGAGCACCTCTCTTGTACTCCACTTCAAAATCAAAGTTCTGCAAGCGCAGCATCATTCTCTGAAGACGTTTCGGAGCACTCAACAAACTCTTACTGAGTATCGATTCCAGTGGCTTTTGATCAGTCTCTACCTTGAACCTCTTACCATAGACATAACTCTCAAACTTTTCAACTCCAAAAAGAATAGCCAAGAGTTCCTTCTCAATTTGTACATAGTTTGACTCTGCTGATGTCAACGACCGAGAAGCATACGCCATAGGTTGCCCATTCTGCATAAGACATGCACCCAAACCGTGCTGAGAAGCATCACATTGTAACACAACTTCCTCACTAGGGCTAAGGAACTTAAGAACAGGTGCAGAAGCTATCACTGCTTTGACATGCTTGAAGCACTCCCCATGGACACTTTCCTCCCACACAAATTCAACATGCTCCTTTAGCAAGTCCCTGATAGGTTTCGTAAGCTCTGACAAGCCAGGCGCAAATTTCTGCAAATAATTCACCATTCCCATGATTCTGCGAACTCCTTGCTTGTCAGCAGGTGACGGCATGCCCAGTATTGCCTCTACCTTGGCCGGATTAGGTTTCAACCCCTCAGCAGAAATGACATTACCAACATATGACAACTCGTGGAGTTTGAACTTGAGCTTGTCCTTGTTCAACGTGATGTGCTTCTGACGACAGCGCTCCAACAAATTGTGGAACTTAGTGTCATGGTCTCGCAGGGCTGCACCCTTTGTGTCTCCAACACCAAATACAGTGATGTCATCTGCAACAGTCCTGACTCCATCAAGTCCCTCTATTGCCTCGTTAAGCCTACGCTGAAATTCCTCAGGAGCTGGCGAAATACTAAAGGGCATCCTTAACCACCGAAAACGGCCCCAGGGTGTAGCAAAGGTTGTCAGCTTATGCCAGAATCCGTTCTTAACGTCAACCACAGAGAAGACTTGTGCCCTAGACAGTTCCGGTAACAGATCATCAATAGTTGGCAAAGGATAATGGTTTCTCTACCACTACAGTAGATGAAATCCACTCTGTTTGTTCTGAAACTGCTGCTATAATTCTCCTTTGAACCAACCTCTCCAGCTCCTTTTTGTATTTCTCCTTCAGGGCGATAGGTGGTCTGCGAACAGGCATCTGTACTGGTTTTACATTCTGATCCACATGAAGATGTAGTTTGTCTTCCAGCATACCATCTCCCTCGAAGACATCCTTGTACTGCATAACAACTTGAGGCAAGGTAAGACCTTCGTAGCTCTGCGAACCCTCAACAGCCAGAATGGTCTGCGTTTTTACTGTAATTAGTTGCATTCCCTGTATAGCAGATGCTCCAAGCAATCGCTTGTTTTCTTCACCAACAATCTGAAACTCAAGAAAGTACTTTCTATTGTTCTTTGGATTACGCATACTAATCCTCTTTTTCCCGAGTGGGCGTATCTTGTTACCATTGTACATATTCAAAACTGCCAAAAGGGGCTTCCAGCTCATTAAGTTCAGGATCTTCGCAAACTCGTTTGCAATCTTTTATAGGCAGAATATTGACTGTTGCTCTACTGTCCAGCTGAAACCGAACATCATGGCCATTAATCACCATCCTAGCGGACAACTTCTGAGATTCAACACTATCCACTGACTGTGAGTTTACAGTGAGTGTGTTTACAATTTACAGTGAGCAGATATTCTTATGAGGAAGAACCATCACTCATGGCATTGACCTCTTGCTTCTTCTTTTTCTGTTTGAAGGGCTTAGCACGCTGCCTACGCGACTGCTTCAAAGAACACTTCGCAGCAAAATGGTTTTTCTCTCCACATTTGTTACTGTTCTTTCCCTACGCAGGGCATTCCTCTCTTCTTTTCATGTGCCGCTTACCGCAAAATTTAAACAGAATGACAGGGCTACCGGCTTTCTCAGAGAGCTTAGTATCTTCAGAGGCTTTGGATTTCGACTTTCCATCCAAAACAAATTTAAGATCCTCCTGATTACCCATCGCTTGTAATTGCAAAGCAGTTGCCTCGCTCGACCTACAAATGTCAATACATTTGCTCAAGGTAAGTTTCGGCTCCAGAAGAAGACGCTTACGAGTGCCATTGTCCCTTATCCCAACGAAAATCCTGTCACGAATAAGACTATCCAAAAGCGAACCGTAATTACATGTTTTTGCCAAAGTACGAAGGGCTGCTACATACGAATCAGCGGACTCGCCCGACTCCTGGTCCCGCTTGTTAAATTGATAACGCTCGTAAATTTCATTCGTCTCGCCGACGCAAAACGCTTCTAATTTTTCCAGAACAACCTCAATATCCTTACGCTCCTCTTCACTAGCAAAACTGAGCCCATCAACAATCTCTAGGGCATCGGGACCGAAACACGTGAGTAATGTCGCTGTTCTCTCCTCCTTCGACTGCTTAACCAAGCGAGAGGCCACTTCGTAATTTGTCCACACACGACGAAAACGCTTCCAGTTGCTTGCTAGATTTCCTTTGGTTTCCAGTTTCGACGGAAACGGTACATTCTGCAAAACAGGAATTGGAGTTTCGACCGCCGGCGGTCCCTCGCTGCCCGGCATGACTACGCAACTTGCTCGAAGAAACTCGACTATGCCAACATTTACGGGCAAATAAACGAGCAAAATACAGGCACCAAACACTCGCAATACTCCTGACACCATGTAACGTCTAGAGGGATAACGCTCAGCAAGAACTACAACAACGACGACACTCAACTCGAAGCTAACATCTTTAATTCCAACAATCCAAGGTGCTTACACAAGACTTTGGTTATATAAAATGCTCAGAATACTTCATGTAAGACGATACAAGATGATACAAAATATTGCTCCAGTGATGAGATATGAGATGACACTCGTTCACGTACTGATATTTATTTCTCTTCTTAACCTTACTTCCATAAACACCGTGAGAACTAAAATAAAGGTAAGAGTATTTTACAAATAAGGTTGTGAAATTACGGAAATACATACATTTCATCCGTAAAACTAACAAGACGGAAAGGTAAAAACTTAAGATTGACGAATAACGGTAAATAATGTTCTGTGTAAACTTAACTTCGTTTAAAATCTAAAATCTTGATTTTACAATGCACTCAGCGATAAAATCGGTTTAAAGGATAAAATTACAAGGCGCTTACTTAAATAAGAAAATGTGGCGGAAATATTTACCTTGGTGGTGTCCTTAAAATCACTAGAACAAGGAAAACTTCTTGGCTTCTTGAAATGGATTGACAAAGAACTTGCGTCAACTAACCGGAAAAACAGAAAACTTAACCTTTTAACAACAAAATTGCGTGGCGCTTTCGCGTGCGTCCTAGCTTGCGTTGGAAAGAACTTTCTCGTTAAATCTACAAATTGCGTTAGCGCGCGCGTGCAGAAAACAAAGATTTCGGATGAAAAATAAGTTAATTAAACGTGCAGCTGATTGCTGTAGCTACGCAAAATACACTTCATGTAAGCAATACCCCCCTTCAAGAAAAAAAATACCAATTACTTCTGAAAACTTTATTGCCCCCGCCTCCCCACCCCCCATCCAACCCCTTCTAGACCAAGTCTCTTCGTCCATCCTTGGGCGTTTTCTGCCGGACATTTTCAGTAAACAAAGAAGAAGGAAAATGCAGTAATTAGTTGTTTATTCTACCCATCAACATCTCTAGTGTTATCGGCAAGGTACAGACTATTAACGGCATCAAGGACGTTACAAGCAAAGGGCGAGATGTGTACCTATCAGGCGGGCAAACTGTTATAATGCCATCAATATCATGGTCCTTCGTAAAGGAGTTTGCGGTCTCTTCATTCTTCATACGGCTAAAGCTACGCTCAGCTATGCATATTGACACACAAAATTGACCCCCCAAAATCAGCCTCTTACAAAATTGTACCTTCCCGGACGTAATAAACGATCGGCCCCTAGGGGGATAGCGTACCTCAAATTGCATTTCGCTTTAAATTATAAACCAGAAACCAGAAACCATAAGTTGCTTGGAGGTTAATTAGTCTCATTTTACTATCACTCTTCACTACGTAGACTCAATAGAAATTTACAAGGCTTTTTATCGTCTCTGACATTCATTAGAAGCTCTTTTGCCCTGGGGCATGATACAATATGTTATACTGGATGGCAGTGTGAGTAACACAGACTATTTTTCAAAATGCTCTGCGGCGAATGCCGTAATTACCAACTGGACACCCTACACAATGTCTATTGTACAAATGAAATAACGTCTCAGTTAACCGTGACCAGATGGCTTCATTATGACAATGACACAAAAATCCCACACCCCACAGAATATACGGTTGCTTATATGTACGGCGGAGTTAAAAATTTCTTACCTGAGTTATGAAAAAAATACTAGCGAAATAACAAGGACCTCCGTCGCAAAGATAGCACATTCTTTCATATTCAGGGAGAAACTATCCACAACACAGAGATGCATTTGAGAATGTTTCGCTTTAAGATCTTCCGTGATGGAAATGCGCTGAACCGTTTACAATGTAGTCTTCCTCACAGCTGTTCTTTGTGTCGTCACCGTCACGCAACGCTGGGGTGGAGCGTTGCGTGACGACACAAAGAAAAGCCGTGAAGCAGACTACTAACAACGCTGTATACATATAACTATCGTTATCCATCGCGCGCGGTTTTTCCTTCTCCCATATCTTTCTGGCCCTCACAACTATTTTGTACCAACGCAACTCCGACACCCTACCCTTCCTCTCACCATCAGTTGCTCGAAATTAGTGCTGTAGTTCCAACGTTACAACTAAAAAAGGCTACTTTATTACATCTATTGTGGAAAGTTCGTTATTTTTTATTATTTTCATTTCAAATGAGCTATCGCGTTTATCTCTGATCTGTTGGCGATTATTTATTTGCTAGAAGCATCTGACAGTTACACAAATTATTAACAACTAAATGATTTCTGAAGCTAGTGGCCCAGGTCGCCTTATTTTAAGAGGCATCGGCTGGCTAAAGATATATTTGTTTCTGTCTATGTAGTAGTATATAATATGGGTTTAATCAGTGGTGAATAGTCCTCAAGGAATACATTAACGCCTAACGCCAGTGGTTCATTGTTCGGTGCAAAGACAATACATGTATATTTAAAATTTCCGTTATTATGAGGTACGAGAGCATAAATGAATATTTATTTGTTGCTTTGCCATAAATAGTTTAACTTTTAATTACGAGTTACATGCTTTTAATATCTTTGTCTATTGTATTTAGAAAACGCTATCATTTCAAGGGTTTACGATGCAATTTTGCTTACTTATTTACTAAAGCATGCAAGCCAAAGAAAATTTGAAATCCCAGTGCTCAATAGTCCTATATCTAAAATGATAGTGACAAGTGCTATTTCGAGGTCATGAAACAGACCAGGAGCCTAAAGTTTTTTTTAAATTGACATTCATTATATAGTAGCTTATTTATAAAATCCTCAGGAAACTTTGCACTTACTGTTATACACAAAAGTGTTCTCTTATGGGGGCTACATCACGATGACATGACTGTTTTAGCGGGGCTCCCACTCGCCCTTCGCGTGCGTGGGACAGAGCTCCATACTCATAGAATACGGTCAACCTCTTTTCGTTTGGTTGTCACGTGATTGACCGAGTGTACGCGTCTACAGATTGTGCGGATGGGGTAGGGGCGACTATCAAAAGGAAAGGAGGGGTGTTTCAGGCGTGTCTTGGCAAATCCACATCTTTTATATTGGACGTTCACAATATGATCAATTGACAGCTGTCAAAACAGGATAGCCATTGACCAGTATCACATGACCCTATTGCGTGCTCATGTGTCAACTCATCGAGGTGACGTAATTTATTTGGAAGCTGTCCGCTGACCAGTTAATTGCTTTACTAGATCGCGACAATGTCCAATCTCATACTTTCTAGCTAGTTTGGGAGCACAGGAAAACTCTGATAATACACACATATTGGACATCAATGTCGTCATCAATTGACAGCTGTCAAAACAGGGTATCCGCTGACCAGTATCATTTGACCGTATCGCGGGCTCAGGTGTCGACCCATCGAGATCAAGTATTTTTTGAAGTTAATTCACAAGAAATTTGTACTGTTTATGTGCCGTACAATTAAAATTTTGATTTTAAACTGACCTCGGACGCGAAAATTTAGCCAGCTATTACAGGCAGGGAAGACAGTTCCTTTTGACTTTGCTCACCATGGTCACCCGTTGGTCACACTCTACATCCAATTTTTATGCTCTGACTGGTCAGAATTTGGCAGGTGAGTTCATGCGCAAAATTTATGCAGTATCTTGAATCTTGTTTACTTTGACATCTGTTTGGCAGGTGAGTTCATGCGCAAAATTTATGCAGTATCTTGAATCTTGTTTACTTTGACAGCTGAAGCTGACAGAGTTTTGTGTCAACTTGTGATGTTTTTAACTGTCTTTTTCCACTGGATGTTCAATTGCAAAATGAAATTCAGCTGCTATCAGGAGTCTTCTCTTATTAATGGCTAGTTTGTTTAGTGGGTTTTTGGTTGAGAAATACGTCACTTGTCCAAGTCGGAAATTCGATTTTGGATGGCATCGTTTTCGTTTTTCACCTTGCTTGATGCGTAAGAGGGTTGAAAAGTCTGAAGCGATACTGGCTTTACTTAATACCTTTCCGGAACTGCATCTCGAATGGTAAGCTCGAGTTATTATTGTATTTGATGTTTGTTTTTATATCTAATTTAATGAAGTCGAGCGTAGTTTATGCGGCTATTTAGTTTATGCACGTTTGTATTAAAAGATTTGAGACAATGATCGGACCGAGTATCAGGTTTGAAATAAGCTTGCAGAACTTTAAAAAGCCTTTAGACATTTTTCTCAACGCAAAGAGAAAGAAAACGTTCCAAAGAAAAGTCTTAATTCTGGCTGTAAAAGAAAGCTTTGAGCGATTTTCTTGCCTCGAGTTCATCTTTGAAAAAAGCAAACACAGGGAAGCCGGCTTAAAACATAAACTTAAGCTTTGAGCTGGAAGACAGGATTTTTAGAGACACTTTAATACTTGTCTTCGTGAATGAAAATCGTTGTCTCTGTATATATTTCACCGAATTATATTTCTTTTATTGATTGTTAGTAGCCGCTCTGTTGCAATTTTAATCGCTGTGCCGTTTGTTTTCAGTCGTTCAGTGAACATCGCTTGTACTCAAAATGCCGCGCGTATCAAACGCTTTTGAAGATTACACATCGATAAAACCATTAAATAAAAAATAACCACAATAAATTCTTTATTGTGTTGGAGCGTAACTCTAATATATAGATTTAGCCATGGCTAAAAGCGAAGCTCCCATTGACAAATTTATAACTTAAATAAAACAATAATTTTGTATTCCACAAATCAGTTAACATTGGCACATTAATGTGATTTTGGAGTGAAACAAATCTTGTATCGAGTTGATATAGCCTTACATGTACACCCAAAAAATAGTCTTCAGTCACATTTAAGAGCAATAATGGCTCTTGATTACAGTAGATAAGGCGTGGAAAACAAATTCTTGGAAAACAAATCAGGCCGATTTTTTTGCGTTCGACAAGTTTACAAATTCTTACCAATAAATCTGGGTGCGTGCAAACCAATCTTTTATTTTGAGGAGAAAGAGTACTATAAGACGCTGTTTTTATCATACAGACCTCGTACAAAATGCAGTATTTCACAGTTTTTCAAGACAAATTACATGCATTCAATATTCAGGACCATCGAAGCACGCGTGGACTTTTAATTAGCGAAACCGTTCAAAAAATTTCCAAAATCACCCATACGGCCAGCCGGTTCTAACTTTTGACAAGCGCCAAATTTGCGAAGAAATTTTAAAAGAGTTACGCTTCAACGTGATAAAGAATTTATTGAGTCTAATTTTTGTTAATGGTTTATAACGATGTGTAATCTTTAAAAACGTTTGATACGCTCGGCATTTTGAGTACTCCTGCAAGCCACGTTTATGAACGGCTGAAAACAAACGGCAAAGCGATGAAAATTACACTTTTGAGACTACCAACAATCAATAAAAAAATAAAATTCGGTACAACATTTACGGAGACAACAATTTTCATTCACGAAAACAAATGAGTATTTAAGTGTCTCTAAGAATCCTCAGGTCTTTACTAGTAAGCTTAAAGATTAAGTTTATGTTTTAAGCCACCGGTTTCCCGGTGTTTGCTGTTTTCAAAGATGAACTCACGACAAGAAAATCGCTCAAAGCTTTCTTTCTACAGCCAAAATTATGACTAAATATTCTTCGGAAAGTCTTTTCTTCCTATTTACGGTGAATTAATATCGACTAAAGGCTTTTTAAAGTTGTGTAAGCTTAAACTTATATCAAACCTCGTACTAGGTCAGATCAGTGTCTCAGTACAATCTTAATACAAACGTGTATAAACTAGCTTCATAAACTGCGCCGCTGGACTTCATGAAATTAAACGTAAATACAATAATTACTCAGGCTTACCATATTTCGAGATGCAGCTCCTGAGAGCTGTCAAGTAAGGCAAGGATCGCTTGTGCCTTTATAATTCTCCTACGCATCCAGCAAGGTGAAAAACATCCGAAATCAAATTATCGGCTTTGACAAGCGACGCATTTCTCAACCAAAAACCCAATAAACAAACCAGCAATGAATAAGAGAACACTCTTGATAGCGGCTGTATTTCATTTTGTACATCCAGTGGAAAAAGACAGTTAAAAACATCACAAGTTGATTCAAAACTCTGTCAGCTTCTGCTGTCAAAGTAAACAACTTTCAAGATGCGGCATAAATTTTACACATGAACTCACCTGTCAAATTTTAACTAATCAGAGCATAAAAATTGGACGTGGAGCGTGACCAACGCGTGACCATGGTAAGAAAAGGTCTTCCCCGCCTGTATTTTAAAAAAAGTGGCTGAAGCTTTGCGTCTGAGGTCAGTTTGAAATCAAAATCGTAATAGTGCGGGGCGATACTGACATAAACACAACATATTTGATATGAATTTTAAAAAAAGTAAACGTGAACCTGCTATCATTTGAAAAAAAAGTAAATTATCAGCGGATAACTTCAAAAAAATACTCGACGTTGATGGGTCGACACCTGAGCCCGTGATACGGTCAGGTGATACTGGTCAGCGAATACCCTGTTTTGACAGCTGTCAATTGATGACAACGTTGATGTGCAATCAGCTTTCTTCTGGGCTCCCAAAGTAGCTAGAAAGTGTGAGAGTAAACATTGGTATGCCTGTGGTGCGGACGGACGGTCGGTCGCTCGGTCACGTGATTACCAAATTTTCTGGGATGGGTAGATTTATTTACCCATGGTGCTTCGCGCGCGGAGCTCCGCTATTAATGTTCATTCAAACATTAGGGAGCACTAAGTTAACCTTGCTACTTTTTTGGATTATGTTTGCTGGCATAGCATTAAAACTTTGAAAGGTTGGTCCAACTTTTCCAAGTTTCAATCCATGTCCGTCCTTGTCATCCGTTGCAACAGACGACAGGAGACAGTTTCAATGCCTAAATATATAGTCTTAAGAAACAATACTGTAGCATTATTTTTTGAAATCAATTGATGCGAAGACACTTTTTTAGCTTTTTACAAAGATTGCAAATAACGTGATAGAGCCCCTTTAATACATCTGTTTTTCGGCACGGTTTCAGGATACATTTTTTTCTTGCAGATAATAGTTAAAAATTAGGTCCGTTCACTTTTAGTCCGAAATTCATTTATTTAGTTTTCCAAAAATATTGAACGACATTTTTCTTTCGTTTACTCAAGCATAAACAGCTAGGCTGCCGCTCTAAAACTCTGTAAACTGAAGCGGTTCTCGTTTGAAAACGAAGGTGATAGCGATCGATGGATTATTGCCTACATCTTCAAAATATGGTATGTGCCGAGTGGTCATGTAAATTACCAAGGGAATTCGAGCCAATAAGAAAAGAGCGAACTATTTTGAATGAATATTAAGTTGATTTAAATATCCTTTTATTTTTGTTTTCCAAGTCCTCACAAAATTATGAGGGCGTATAATGAGTGAGCCTTTAAATAGATGAACATTTTTTTAATATCTCAATCATATATCTATAGGGATTAATGACAAGATCAGTGGCTTAGACTCTTTCTGTATTTTACAAAAGTCATTATTTTTAACATTCAGTTATACTTTGTCGCTGATGATTTAGCGCCTTGCCTAAAATTTATTACATCAGTACGTGTTGAAGTATTAGATCTGTTTGACAAAAAATAAAAGCTTCACCTTATCAATTGGTGTTGACGTTTACCCACAATTTTGATGTGGCTAGATAAATATGTTCAGATTTATTTCGCGAGGTGCAGCAAATAGACAGTACTTTAATTGTATGTTCATCGTGTACTACAGAACGCTGATAGTTGATTGCTTAAGGCTAATTAAACGATTCAAAGGTTTTTTTGGCAAATTTTTGTTGTTGTTTTGCAAAAACAACATTGAAGTTGAAAATGAGCACTATTGTCACCCAGATACCTAAGAATGATGTGTGGAGACAGATATTAGTCTGTCCTTAAAAAGTTCCTTTCTTTAACGCCTTTTTAATTAGGCTATATTGTAGACTATATCGCTGGGCGAAAAAATGGATTTACTAATGTTTGCGAAAGGTGCAAATATGTGGTAAATTTGGAGCTCTAAATTTACATTAGATTTGCGCTGTTGGGTAAACTGTGGGCAAATACATATATTTGCTAGATAGGTATTAGTACGCAAAAGTTAAGTAAATGTAATGGTTTGATACAAATTTGATACATTTTTGCAGCATATGGAAATCTTCAACATTTCCACCAGTTTACTCAAATTTACGTCATTGGCAAAGATGGCAGTTTTCACTGTACTTCAAATGCAGGCAAAAATATTGCTAAAGCCCTAATTTGCAGTGGTGTTTCTTATTGCTTGTCCAGGATACCAAAAGAGCACTTTTGCATATAGTTTACTCGTATTTGCCTTAAGAGCAAAAACAATAAATTTCTAGATATTTGGCTGTATTATAAATTTGCACATTTGCATCAAAATTAGGTACCCCTTTCCTGTACCGTCTATTTATTAATGACACCCGTTTCACATATCACGTCTTAATGTTGATTTTGAGTTTTACTGTTCATCAAGTACTACCTATTCAATCCAAAAGAGTCATAGCATTTTTTGCAGGCTAAAATTCACCTGAATCCTGGTTATTTGATCTCGGAATACAAGGAGTGGAATTCTCATGAAGAGAGGGTCTTCATGTTCTTCCGGAGCTACCCATCAAATCCCATCCTCCCCCTCCCCCCCCCCCCCCCCCCCCCCCCCCC